>WNWK01011565.1:0-63925 GCA_009830355.1 Cherax destructor
CCCACTACAGACAATAATTCCCCAATCCTGGATAAAGGATATCTTTCACAATGAATTTGTTGATTTACATATTTAAAATCCCACATATTCTCATAGACTTAGAGTTAGCCTTTAATACTGGTACAATAGGTACAGACCATTTACTATGCAAACTAGGCTCAATAATGCCTTTCTGCACTAAGTTTTCTAATTCTTTCTCAATCATCTCTTTGTGAAAAATGGTACTGGCCTTGCTTTCACAAACTTAGGAACACATCCCTTTTCACATGAATTTTGGCCACAAAGCTGGAGATAGGTTTACTAAGAATCTACCCTAAAATTATCTAGCATTTCTTCCGCACCGTTTAGTTTGTTAATTTTGGTAGATTCATCCAATCCAACAAGGTAAATCCCTACCTTTTCATGAGGTCTTTCCCACATAGTGGTCAAGAGACATTCGGGGATGTGCTGATAATCCTTTATTAAGATACAACATAGCGAATGCTCCTAGCTGCAAAGAAACAAAGTACACAAATTAGGATGCACACCTGACTAGATAAGCGCACATTGTACCTCCTAGTCCTAATATATCATTAATGTACACTGTACGGACGTAACTCTATAGTGGGTGTGCAGTGCCTTATGCTACATAACACGTAATTACTGACTTACATATTAGGAAGGTAATACGTGTTCGACGGCCGGCACTCTGTTTGTTTACGACTCGAGTTTCACTACCTCACCTACAGGCAGCGCAAGGGTGCCGCCGGCCCGCCAACTTTGACTCACTCTATGCCACGTCACCTACATCCCACATCCCCCCCAGTTTCCAGCAGGAAACTCCTCACTCGGTGACGTAATCCCGTAGGTACGCCGGCGGACGTCTTGGAGGTGGCGACGCATGGGTGTGTCGTGATATGGTCGGGTCGGGTCCTTCTGCCCGTGGGACTGCCTGGTCCATGTGCTCTATGGGAGGTTTGGGGTTCGGTGCTGTTCCGTGCAACTGTGGAGGTGTAGCTGCTGAGTCAGCATCGGGCGCCGGAGGCAGCTCGCCGTCCTGTACTTCACCACTGGCTGGCGTGGATGGGGTGTTGGAAGGCTGATGACACGTAGTATATGGTGATGACACGGGCTGGTTGGTATTGGCAGCCCTGGATGTGGCGCAGGAACCGTCGATTCCGCAAAGTGAGCCGACCGAGCCATCCACCTTGACCAAGTATTGGTCAACGGCTTGCTTCCACTACCACACCGGTCCTGTCCCATCTCGTGCTGTGATTCCCGGTCTGGTTTTGCAGAACCACCCAATGACCAGGCGCTAAGGGGGAGCTGCCGGGTGTGGTGCTGTAAATCGTCGACTTGCTTGGCAAACCTCAGTCGGAGGGCCTCTTCTTGCATGCCCATTTGACGCCACACTGGGTGAATCACTGGGTTGGTGAATACCTGCGTTCCGGGGCGATGGGTAAGAGGTCCAAGTTCTTGCCGAAGATGATTTGTGCTGGTGACATGTTGGTCTGAGGGTCTGGCGTGTTTCGATATTGAAGCAAGCCAGCAGCTACCGCCTCCTTGTCAAGGCTGCCATTTGCGTCTGTGTGCGATGTCAGTAAGCGCTCATAGACTTGACAGCCACCTCCGCCCGCCCATTGGACTGCGGGTGGTAAGCTGATGACAGGCGATGTCTCACGCCCCATCGTTGTAGAAGTGACATTGTTTCCTTTGCAGTGAACTCCGGGCCTCCGTCTGTGCTCAATTCTTCGGGTACGCCGAACGTTGCAAAGTAAATGAGAAGGGCTGCGATGAAGCCCCTGGCGCCAGACTTAGATGCGACGACGTGTGGCCAGCCACTGAACCTGTCCACAATGACCAAGTACCCAATGCCACGCAACACGCAAAGTCAGCGGCAATGGCTTGAAAGGGGTTGCTTGGTAACATGGCTGTACTGGTGGCATGCATGGCTGGGAAGGTGACATTCCCCAGCAAGCATGGCACCTGGACTGTGTGCCCTCGATATCTCTGGTGATGCCGGGCCAAAACAGCGCCTAATGCCTACTGTGCATGCGACTGGTGCCTTGAGCAGCATGGAGTGTCCGTAATACCTCATTCTGAAGTGCCCGTGGTATCCACGATCCTGTGGTCCATCATGACGACTTCGTCCACGAGAGATAATCTGTCGCGGTACTGCCAGTATGGTTGCAGTTCCTCGGGTAAGGCATCGCGGAATGGTGGGAACCCAAACTCGACTAGTGGCATGAGCAATTGGAGGGCCTGGTCTGCAGAGGTGCCCCTCTTGACTCTCTCCCATGTGACAGCGTCGAGCGAATCCGCAGCTGATCTTGTCGCCGCTATGAGTAGACTCTCCAGGTCATCATGGGTACCTGCTGGGAGCCGGACCGGGGACAAAGCGCACAACTCGCTGGCTGTGTCCATCGGGGCTGTGGCTGATGGATATCGAGATGTAGCATCTGCCGCTGGAATGGTCTGGCCAGGCACGTGCACAATCTTGTACTGCCACATGAGGGTGCGCTGTTTGAGTCTGAAGAGCCTCGGATTGGTGATGTCATCTAGTGCCTGATCCCCAAGAATTTTCACGAGCGGCTTGTGGTCTGTCGTTACGATGAGATCTCGGCACCCCATGGTGAAGAAGCGACTATCCTCCAGTGCCCATGCGACAGCTAAGGCTTCTCCCTCAATCGGTGCATACCGCTTCTCGGCATCCCTTAAGAAGCGAGATCCGGCCAGTGTTATCTTCCAACCGTCTGCACAACACCCCGGAATAGCACCATCACAGCTGCAATGTTTCTGCCGTAGCCAATATCCCACCCCTGTTCGAGACCAGTCGGAGTTGAGGCACGTCCGCCTGCGGGGTCGGAATATCTCGACCCCTGTCTCGATTTCCTTGATGATGCCTCTTTCGACCGATGGAACGCCTCTTCCAGTGCCGGGTCCCATTTGAAACTGACCTTAGGGCTGGGCGATTTGAATGGTGCCTTCATGTCCGTGGTCCTGCCGTAGTGTGATACCTGGTTAACCAGCCCAAACCAAGCCCGCACATCCGTAATGTTGGAGGGTCTGGGAAATGTCGCGATGGCATTTGGTATTTAGGTAAAGGTTTCACCTCGGATTTGGTTATCTGAAACCCAGCAAATTCAACTTCCATCGAGGCAAACTGAAACTTAGCTGGGTTGAGATTATACCGTTGCGTCCGACGAGTTCCAGGTAGTCAATCACTCGCACCAATGTTCCTTCAAATCTGTGTCCCAAATGATGGCGTCATCCACGCACTTGGTCTTTCGGGGGTACATCAGCGATGATGGCATCGTACCGCTGTGTGTAGGCATCCTGTGATGAGAAGCCCATTGGTGCACGACAGTAACGGAACCTACCCTGCTCGGTCAGGAACGTTGTCTTGTGGCGATCCTCGGGCCGGATCTCAATTGAGTGAAAGCCATTCCATGCATCTGTGACAGTCTTGACTGTGTTAGGTGGAATGGCCTTCGCCTGTTTAATAGGTGGGACGGTGTGATGGGTTTCCCGTACACTGTGGCGATTTAGCGGTTGCAGATCCACTGTACGACGAGGCGTGCCATCCGACTTGGGTGTCAAGACCATACTGTGAAGCCATGTCACGGGTGTGTTCGGGGCACCCGCTCTATAACGCCTAGTGCCACATCCCTGTCAGTTGGTCTGACACCTCCTGTTGCCAGTGAACTGGGACATTTGGAGGTCTCCTGGTCACCACTGGTTGCACCTCTGGGTCAACCCGAATCACCATGGGGGGGCCTGTCATCGCGAGGAGCGGCTGATGAGGGCATACGTTGAAGGTCGATGATGCGTACCTCTCCAAGAGCCATATCTTCATTTCTGCGGTGGACTCCATAGATGGTACCATGGGCAAACTCGCCGGGCGGGGAGGCGGTGCTGTACGCTGTGGGCATCCACATCCTGCCACCGTTGGGCGGGTGCCTGCATGTACAGCATTCCCAAACACTACAGTGTCCTTAGCGCCAATTCTCGGAAAGTCCGGCCCGGATAACCCTCAGCTGTTCCAACGCAGTACGGCTCAGGTAAAACCGGCTAGTGGAGTGGTAACATAGACCATGGTGGAGGTCTGGCGTTGCGCCCCATTGTTGTTGCGACCTGACAGCGTGAGGAATACAGCACCCAGAACATTTATCTCTGCATTGTTTGCGGCAAGAATGCGTGTAGGAGCACGATTGAGGTGATGTTTGCGTAAACCCAACTTATGGAGTAGCTGCAGTCCCATCAGACAGGTTTGTGCGCCTGAGTCGGCGATGGCAGAAATGCGACAGACCGCCGTGGAGGACATGGTGTCCTCATCCCAGCATAGGCCTCGCCGTCACAGCTACCGTCAAAGACAAGGTTGGATGTGGCGGTGCCTCACCGTGCCAGACCCTGTCTCGGTAGTGGCGACATAGTGAAACAGTGCCTCCACTGACCCACTGGATGCAGGTGGGGATGATTTACGGTTGCGTGGGTTGTTCTTTTTCCAGCACTCGAGACACAACGTGAACTCCTTGATCTGCCCCTCACCGTACCAAATGGGGAGTAGAGCGCCACAACGGCAGCGTATCTTGCCCTCATCTGGGCCTGCTCGCCATGATCCCGTGCTGGGGCTGATGTCACCTGGCTGCAGCGTCCCTGAATCATTTTCTTGTAGCAACTGGCCGCCACCCGTAGGTTCTCAGTCCCCATGGCACGGGCGGCAGTCTCTTTACTATCGACGAGGCCGACAGTGTCATTCGAGTTCGTGTGTCAATGTCTGTTGTCCCGAGGACCTCCTTTTTGATGTCGTCATCTGCCAGACCAGTTAAGAGAACCAATTTAACAATGTCATCCGTGTAGTCCATGGCGACGGTGCCAGGGCAGGTGGCCACACTACAGGTCCCAGTTTTGGTCCAATGACAGACATTGGCCAACCCCCGTAGTCTCGCCACATACTGCCTGACGTGTTCCCGGGTCCTGCTTCGTCTGAAGCAGTGTTGCCCGTCTCACACTCAGCGCCACGCTCAGCACCGTGAGTCTTTTCATGGCGTTTAAGACCTCTGTCTCAGAGTTGCTAGCAATTGTCGGGGTTTCCCGGAACAATGCGGCTTCTAAATCTGGCTCACAGCAGGCCAGGAGCTGAGCAGTGACCTGACCTGGCGTTAGGTCAGTCCCGTTCTTAAACATGTCCCACCTGCGGGTAAATGCAGCCCAATCATCTTCACAGATGCCTTGCTGTAGAGTTGGGCGGTTGATTTTGGAGGTTTCTGTCGGATGTCCCTAGTGTCATGCACATTCCTCGATGTAACTGCCATCAGTGCAATGCATGTCGGCATGTCATCTGCCGTCTTCACCTCTGTGCACCCTGCAGCCTCGCAACTCAACGACACAGCCATTCCCATCGGGTATTCCTAGGCTAGGTTATCACACCAGCCCCTTAACTATTATTGGATTTCACTACATAAAACACTTGTGACACCTCTAATTTATTATATCTTACCGGCAAAACCACCTGTCCCAGAAGGTTTATTTTCCAATTATCATATGCAGTTACCTCCTAGAACATGGTTCAATGTGCCCTTTACAGCCTCTACCAAGTCTTTGGATAAAGTCGAGATGGACGCCCCACTGTCAATCTCAAAGGTACCTTTATTGTTAATGATAAACCCATATTTCTCTGCCTTCATAGAAAACACTTTATCCCTCTAATTCACTTCCTCATCCGCTGAACTATCACCGCCATCCAGCACCTTAACTGACTTTGTTCTATGATATCTAGTGACTGCTGTGTCTTTGCTGTCCTGTTTTTGTCAATACTGAATTTGCTACAGCCTTAGGAGACACTTGTGAAGATTTTCTCTACACACTCTTCTCAAGTGGCCTTTCTTATGACTGTTGTGATAGAAACACAGGCCTTATTCCTAGGCTTTATTGGGAAAACAGAATCCATGGTACATGTCATGTAATCTGCATCACGAATGTATCTGTGTAAGAGAGAAGACAACACACCAGTGCTGGGCTGACATCGTCCTCTTATGTTGTTGTTATTGTAAGGGGTCCCTGAGGAGGTGCAGTATTGTGTCCTGCTGCTGCCCCCACAAGAGTGGTATCACTACAATCTCCCCTTCTAAAATATCAGATACAGTAATCTTCCAAACGGTTAGGTGGGTGACGTGTACGTCCAGACCTTCGTAGCCCTTGAGCCACTTCACCGGGTTCGGTATTTTCTAGCGGGGTTTGACTATCTGCTGGAGCGGCGTCCTCTATTTCATTAGGGGTAGCCTCAAGGGGCTTCCCTGGAGAAACCGAAGCATCTTTCACAACATCTATTGGTGTATCTTGAGATTCCGCACTAACATTGGTTTCAGCTGGGGCTAAGTGTCTTGTAGATACAGTAGTCTCTTCACCATTTTGGTAGCGAATGTGGGCATAATGTGGATTAGCTCTACCTCTTCCACTAAAGGATCTGTCTTGTTCATCCTATGGTGACTCTTCAGGAGAATGGGTCCAGGGCTACATAACCAGGAACGACGTGAATAGTTGAAGAGTCTCTCATGAGGGGTAATTAGTAGCCGTGCACAGCAATGATTTAATAGAGGAAGGGCATCAGGTAAGACAGTCTGCCAGTGTTGAACCTGGTAGATTGCGTTGATTTCAGTGTCATTGTAACTGACTTCCATATAGTAAAATTGAACCGCTCCACTTGACCATTGCCTTGAGAGTTGTAGCTTGTTGTTCTGCTGCAAGCAATCCCTTTGTTAGCCAAAAACTCCTGAAGTTCATTACTCATGAACGAGGATCCACTGTCTGAATGGATATTGGCCGGCATACCAAAAATAGCGAATAACTGGGAAAGACAACTGATGACAGTTGAAGCAGTCATATTTGCACAGGGAACACAAAAGGAAACCTAGAATATTCATCTACTATGTTAAGGAAATACCTATTCTGGTTTATGCTTGGTAGAGGTCCTTTGAAATCTATATTCAGTCTCTCGAAAGGCTGGGTGGCTTTTATGAGACGAGTTTTCTCTGGCTGGTGAAAGTTTGGCTTGCACTCTGCACATACTCTGCATGATCTGATCACTTGTCGCACATCTTCCACTGAGTAGGGCATATTCTTAGATTTAACAAAATGATACAGGCGTGTAACTCCTGGGTGACACAAGGCCTTGTGGAGCTCTGAGAGTGATTGCAAATCATGACATGCTGCTCCACAGTGGGACCTAGAGAATGCATCAGGTGAAATGTTTTCTTCACCCGGTCGATACAGAATATCAAAGTTATAACACGATAGTTCCATCCTCCAGCGTAATATCTTGTTATTCTTGATCTTACTTTTGTGCTTCTTGTCAAACATACATCACGGACCGTTGGTCAGTCCTTACAGTGAAATGTGTGCCTGTTAAATAATGCCTCCAGTGGCGAACTGCTTCTATGATGGCCTGGGCTTCCTTTTCTACAGCAGCATAGCACTTCTCTGATCCTTGAAAAGTTCTCGAAAAGAAAGCTACGGGACGTCCTGCCTGAGATAGGACTGCAGCAATGGCAACTTCAGATGCATCCGTTTCCACCTCGAATGGTAGGGACTCATCAATGGCCTGAACTACTGAGTTTTCAATGTCCTGTTTGAGAGTATAGAAAGCAGTTTCTGCTTCCTTTGTCACAGGAAATATCGTGGTAGCACTCAGTGGGGCGAACTTTACTTGAATAGTTGTAGATCCACGTGAGTAATAAGCAAAGAGACCAAGAGTTCTTTGGAGTGACTTTTGTCTTGGGGCATTGGAAGTTCCCGTAGAGGTAGAAGTCTTTCAGGGTCTGGGGATATTGCACCTCCTTCCACACTGTACATAACCAAGGATGCTAAGCTTTTTAGTGGAAAAAGTGCACTTTTCTTCATTGTAACTGATATTTTTCTTCTTGGCGGCTTCCAAAAACTTATCAAGGTTTGCATCATGTTCCTCCTGGGTCTTGCCACAAATGGTAACGTTATCTAAATATGCATAAGTTCCAATAAGTTGCTCTTCCTGAATGAGTGAATCCATAATGCGTTGGAAACAGGCTACCCCATTGGTAACCCCAAAAGGGACTCTGGTAAACTGATAGAGGCCGTCACTAGCTTGAAACGCTGTGTATGGTTTAACTTCATTCCTTATAGGGACTTGATGATAGGCACTTCGTAGATCAATTGTAGCTAAACACATAGTACTGAGCAATTTTGATCACTGTATCATCAATTCTAGGTAGAGGGTACCCATCAAGAAGTGTAAATTTGTTGATTGTCTTAGAATAGTCGATAGCCAGCCTCCGTTTCCTATAATCATCCTTGACAACAAAGACCTGTGCACGCCAAGGAGAATTACTTGGTTCTATAATACCCACCTTCAGCAGCCTCTGAGTTTCTTTCTCAATGAACATCCTATCTTCATAAGAATAGCGGCGTGACTTAGCTGATATAGGATGACAATCCGCAGTAAGATTCGCAAACAGCTTTGGTGGGTCTACCCTTAAAGTGCTAAGACCACAGACAACGAGAGGAGGCAGTTCACTCCATATGTTAAGTAACACTACCATGACGCTTCTGAAAGTCCTGACCAAGGATCACATCAGAGCACAGTTGTGGCAGAATAGCTAAATGTACATCTTGATAATCCCTGCCATTAACTCTAAGGCTTACCTTACAAAACCCTAACGTCTGAATAAAGAGATGTTGATGCCATGGAAACGGTACCTGATGAGTGATGTACCGTCAAGGAGTGGCGTTTAACTACGTCAAGGTTGATGAAACTGTCTGAGCTGCCACTGTCAATCAGACCATCTACTTCGTTCCTTTGATGAACACTTTCACAACTGCCTTTGACAGTGAATTTGGAGCAGCCGCAAGTCACTGTGGCTAGAGTCACCTGATCGTAATACGTAGAAGCTCTTGTTGATGCATTAGCACGACATACTTTAGCAAAGTGACCTTTCTTATGGCATTGATGGCACATTGCTTCACGAGCCGGACACTTTGGACGTGGATGTCTTGAAAAACCACAAAGAAACACTTTGTGCCTGCAGCTGCTGTCACTGAAGCAGGTTCCACGGAAACTTCATTAAAAGAGTCTTGGCGGGAGTTACAGCACTTACCACTGAGAAGGCTGGGTAGTACTGTACACTTCAGAATTCTTCTGGGCTGAATCTAGTGCTCTTGCCTGGTCAAGGGTAGTGGCTAAGTCCAGAGTTTTATTCTCCAATAAACGCTGCCTTATTATTGGTGATTGCAGGCCACTGATAAAAGCATCCTGATGAACTCTTCACAATACTGAGAAGTTACAGTCCTTACCTAATATTTTCAATGTTTGAAAGTATTCCTCTAAGGATTCACCAATCTGCTTGTGGCGAGTTGGAAGACGATATCGTGCAAAAATTTCATTTGTGGGTTTAATATACCGAGACTTGAGGGTATTGATAGCATCTTCATAGGTATTACACTCAGAAATAACCTCATAGATTTTAGGTGACACAAAGTTGATGAGCAGGCTTAGTTTATCTAGATCTTCCTGAGGAAAGGCTCTCAAGAAGTTTTCGAAAGTCTTAAACCAGTGCTTCCATTCCTGAGCAGCCGTTGATACACTGGGGTCAGAGTCTAGCCTCTCAGGTTTCAGTAAACGCTCCATGTTGCAGTGTAGTCTAGCTCAGAATCACCAACAGGTAGCCCAGGATATCTGTGTTCAATAAATTGTTGTGATAGAAACACAGGCCTTATTCCTAGGCTTTATTGAACACAGAATCCATGGTACATGTCATGTAATCTGCATCACGAATGTATATGTGTAAGAGAAGAAAACAACACACCATGTGCTGGGCCGACATCGTCCTCCTATGTTGTTGTTATTGTAAGGGGCCCCTGAGGTGGTGCAGTATTGTGTCCTGCTGCTCCCACAAGAGCGGTATCACTACAATGACACTTATTACAGAAAAGTCTTTAAACCTACAAGTACTACTACTGTGCTGGAACCCACAATGTTTACATTTCACAGCATTAATCACTTGTACTGCAGGAGCAGAGTTCTGATCTGTAACAAATGCCTGTTCCAAGTTCAAAAGTTTGTCAAATAGTTTTGCAGACTGCACACTTTGCAAATCCAAATTTTCTTCAACTAGGTGAGGAAAATACATTTCATCCACCACCGCCATAAACAACTGGTCCCTCACTCTGGGGTCAAATTGTCCCCCAAAGGTACAGTTCACAGCCAACGCTTTCAAATCTGTATATAATTCATGCAAGGACTCACCTTGTCGTTTCTTCCTCTGCTGAAAAGCCAACAAACTGCGGTGGTAGGCTGGTTTCACTGCATAATAACTTTTCAGTGCCACGACTAAAGTCGTCGTAACTCTTCGTGTGTGGTAATTCTGGTGCCACACATTACCTAAAACACTGTAAGTTTCTGATCCCAGTGACACTAGCAAGAAATTCCTCTTGTTATCTTGCTCTTTAATTTCTAAGTGAGTGAAATTGGCTTCCAACAAGCTAGCCAAAGCTCCAAAGAAATCTTACATGGGTCGAAAGGTTCCAACCTTCCTTGTGATGCTGCCATGCTAGCCACTTGTTGCTGCAACGTCCTCGGCTGCCAGTATCCCTACTACTTCAGGCATATCTTGAACATTTCTGAGTGAGTTGTCTCTGAATTCATTAATTTTATCCCACTCCAGTACATAATGACGCAGGGTGTGACAATAATCCAACTGGCAAAGTTTACATTTGTTTGGTCTACATCTGGTGGTGGTGATTTAACCTGCCAAAGATACTTGTAACCCAGCCGGAGGCGGGCGGTAGTGACATCCAAGAGTCTGCTTATTTTGTTGGATGCACCATAAACATGTGGCTCCTCCTGCATGATAGATGGACTGACTGGTGTCAATCTCCCTGAGTCTTTTGTCAATAAAATTCAGTTGAAGTTCTTTTCGTATTATTGTTCTCAAACTGCTAACTGACAAGCCAAGATTGTAATCTATCCCCTCTTTGAAAGCATAAAACTTAGCCAATTTATCAGTTCTATCATGCATCTGAAGACCAATGTGAGATGGAATCCACAGCATGTGCACTCTGACTCTACTATCCACAATCCTACCATACCTGTGCCTGGCTTCTGACACAAGCATGTTACAAGTTATACTTGATGAGTTGAGAGCATTTATGGATGACAGAGAATCAGTTACAATTAGAGAGTTAACCTTAGATACATGGACGCATTTGAGTGCAAGGAGTATGGCAAACAGTTCTGTCTGAAGGGTAGAGGCCCAGTTATTGATGCGTGCTCCAATTTCTTTAAGAGAGCCATCACTCTGTATGACAACAGCAGCACTACCAGCTGCACCAGTGGACTGGTGAACAGAACCATCAACGTAAATAATTTGTGAGAGAATGTGCTGTTTGGCTAAATTATCAATACAGCTTAAGGCATCATGTTTGGCTTCAAGGCGAAGCTTTGGTTGTGATTTAAGAAGTAGTTTGGGGGGAAATGGAGGGATGGTAGTTTGGAATGGGGTAATATTCCATGGAGCGGAGAAGTGCTGCTGTTGCCTTACTTGCCACAGATCATGTATCTGATTAATGCGGAGGTCGGTTCCAGTTTTTTCGATCCATCTGGAGGGATGTTCACAAGTCCATGGTTGAGAGGAATATAATAGAATCATGTTTCATAAAAAGTAGTTTTGAAAATAATATGAATATTTCTTTTGGTTTATATAAATTGGATTCATTTATAATTAATAAAATTTGGGAAGAATTTAATGATAAATTGGACTAATCTTAATTCAAGGTTCCAATAATATTTTCAATCGTGAGGACGTGTCTAGTGTACTCTCTGTGCAGACTTTTCTACTGTGCTTCCGTTCTTAGCTACCTGAGATTGGATGATGGTTTCCCTCGACTACGAGCAGCTATATCTCCACCTTAAGGCGGAATTAACGGAAGCTAGAAGAGAAATTCAACGATTGAAGGGTATATGCAAAGATTATCCCCGGAACAATGTCGCCGATGATCAGACCAACGAATGGATGCTAGTCCGTTCTGAAGGGACGAAGCTGAAGTTGAAGAAGGTCCAGGAGACTACTGTGAAAACCAGCAACTCTTTTTCTTTGTTATCAGACGAATGTGAAGACATCCCAGCGATGACCATCTCTACAAAGACCGTCGAGAACGTCATGCACACCGCCAGTCGAGGTAAAAACATTGTTTTAGTTGGGGATAGTCAGATTAGGTTTATGGATAGGGAATTTTGTCTAAAGGATAGGAATAGGAGGCAGAGGGTATGTTATCCAGGGGCTGGGATGCAGGATATTGTTAGCCGTCTGGACGACATCATGAGAGGAAATGGGAGCAATCCTATTATCTGTCTCAGTGCTGGAGGCAACGATGTTGGCAGACGTAGGAGTGAGGAGCTGATTAGCAGCTATAGGTCAGCAATAGACAGAATTAGGAAGAAGGGTGGGAACCCTGTCATATGTGGTGTTTGCCAAGGAGGGGAGTTGGATGTAAATGGTTGTCCAGGGCAATTGGTGTCAATTGCCGGCTGGACAAATACTGTAAGGAAAATGCAGTAACATTCATTGACAACTGGGACCTCTTCTATGGCAGAAATGATATGTATGCCAGGGATGGGGTTCACTTATCTAGGTCTGGGGTGGGGGCACTGGCAACTGCAGTGGAGGTAGCTGTTAGGGCTTTAAACTAGAAAAAGTTAGTGGTATGGGTTATGGGGGGGGAAACAGTGAAGTCCCAATGTAGTAATGTTATAAATTCTAGGGGAAATAGTAATAGAATAAGGTGGATATTGGAAAGTCAGTGGCACTAGGTGACAAGGACAGTAAAAGGTATAGTGGAAAAACAGAAATGAGCAGGAAGGGTAAAGAGAAAGGAGGGTCTTTAAGTGTATATTACACCAATAGTCGTAGTGCTAGGAATAAGATGGACGAGTTGAGATTAGTTGCAAGTACTGGTAATATTGATGTTTTTGCAATAACTGAGACATGGTTTAATATGAAAAATCGGGACATGCCTGCCGAATGTCACATTCAGGGTTTTAAATTGTTCCAAGTAGACAGAAGTATCGGGAAGGGGGGTGGGGTGGCACTCTATGTCCGTGATCATTTAAATTGTTGCATAAAAACGGGTATAAAGTCTGAAATAACACATACAGAGTCTGTCTGGATAGAATTTTCAGAGGGGTGCGAAAAATTTATTTTAGGAGTGATTTACCGTCCTCCAAACTTAGATAGGGAACAAGAGAGATTACTTTGGGAGGAAATTGTTAAGGCCACATAAGAACATAAGAACATAAGAAAGGAGGAACACTGCAGCAGGCCTACTGGCCCATGCGAGGCAGGTCCAAATCTCCCACCGACTTAAGCCAATGCCCCGACCCATCCAGGTCAGGTTACATTCACTTAAGGAAGGAGCACGGCATCTGACCTAGTAGCACAAACTAGTCAGGTCCAACTCACACCCACCCGCACCCACTCATATATTTATCCAGCCTATTTTTAAAACTACACAACGTTTTAGCCTCTATAACTGTACTCGGGAGTTTGTTCCACTCATCGACAACTCTATTACCAAACCAATGCTTTCCTATATCCTTCCTGAATCTGAATTTATCCAACTTAAAGCCATTGCTGCGAGTCCTGTCAATACTAGATATTTTTAGCACGCTATTTACATCACCTTTATTTATTCCTGTTTTCCATTTATACACCTCAATCATATCCCCCCTAATTCTACGCCTTTCTAGAGAGTGCAGATTCAGGGCCCTCAGTCTATCCTCATAGGGAAGATTTCTGATACATGGAATCAACTTAGTCATCCTCCTTTGTACGTTTTCCAGAGCATTTATATCCATTCTGTAATACGGTGACCAAAACTGTGCAGCATAATCTAGATGAGGCCTCACCAAGGATATATAGAGTTGAAGAACAACCTGAGGACTCCTATTATTTATGCTTCTTGATATGAAGCCAAGGATTCTGTTCGCTTTATTGCGAACACTTATGCACTGCTGTCTTGGTTTTAGATTACTGCTAACCAGAACTCCTAAATCCTTTTCGCAATCAGTAGTATTAAGATCTATATTATTTAGTTTATATGTGGCATGGTTATTGTCCTGTCCAATATTTAGAACTTTGCATTTATCTATATTAAACTGCATCTGCCACTTCTCCGACCACTGCATCAGTCTATTCAAATCTTCCTGGAGTGCTCTAATGTCCTCATTTGAATGAATTGGACGGCCTATTTTGGTGTCATCGGCAAACTTGCTTATGTCGCTATTTATTCCCTCATCTATGTCGTTTATGTAGATTGTGAACAACAAGGGCCCAATACTGACCCCTGTGGAACACCGCTTGTGACACTTCCCCACTCTGATTTCTCCCCATTTATGCAAACTCTCTGCTGCCTATTTGTCAACCATGCCTCTATCCAGGAAAAATTTCTCCTCCTATTCCGTGTGCCTTAATTTTCCTCAATAGTCTCTGATGTGGGACTCTATCAAAAGCCTTACTGAAGTCCATATACACAATATCATATTCATTACCATGATCTACCTCCTCAAACACCTTAGTGAAAAAAAGTTATTAAATTTGTAAGGCAGGAACGCCCTTTTGTAAAACCGTGCTGAGATTCTTTGATTAATTTATGCTTTTCAAGATGGCTGCGAATTGCCTCGGCAATTATTGATTCCATAAATTTTCCCACTATGGAGGTTAGGCTTATTGGTCTATAGTTCGAAGCTAAGGACCTGTCACCTGCTTTGAAAATAGGTATTACATTCGCCATTTTCCACTTATTTGGCACCATGCCAGTTTGCAGTGATATGTTGAAAAGATTAGCCAACGGGTTGCTAAGCTCCTCTTTACATTCCTTTAGAACCCTTGCATACAGTTCATCAGGGCCTGGGGATTTGTTAGGTTTCAATTTATCTATTTGTCTAAGGACCATGTCACTTGTGACCCTAATCCTGCATAGTTTACTATCATCTTGTTCTACATAATTAATTATTTCTGGAATATCGCTAGTATCTTCCTGTGTAAAAACTGAGAGGAAGTAAGTGTTAAACATTCTACACATTTCCTTATCACTGTCGGTGAGCTGACCTGAGTGACTTTTGAGTGGGCCTATCTTGTCCCTAATCTTACTTCTGTATACCTGAAAAATCCTTTTGGGTTAGTCTTCGATTCTCTCGCAACTTTAACCTCATAGTCTCTTTTTGCTTTTCTTATTCCCTTTTTTATTTCTCTCTTTAACTGAATATATTGATTACCTAATTGTCCCTCTCCTCCTTTGATTCGCCTATATATGCCTCTCTTTTGACCAATGAGATGTTTTAATCTATTGTTCATCCATTTAGGATCATTTTTGTTTGATCTGATTTCCCTATTAGGAACATAAGCTGTCTGAGCAGCTAGAACTATTCTCTGGAAAACGTCATATTGGCAATCACCACCTACCTGACCCACTGTCAGGTCATTCCAGTTCAGCCTACCCAGGTAATTTTTCAGTCCTATGAAATCAGCCAGTCGGAAGTCAGGGACAGAGACTTGATTTCCATTAGTAGGGTAATTCCATGATATATTAAAACTGAGTGATTTGTGATCACTTTCCCCAAGCTCATCATTAACCTCAAGATTATTAACTAGCGTTTCCCTGCTGGCAAGAACCAAGTCTAGCAGGTTATTTCCTCTAGTTGGTTCTGTCACCAACTGTTTCAAAAAACAATCCTGAATCGTATCAAGAAAGTCACTTGACTCTAAATTTCCTGTCAAATTGCTCCAGTCAATTTGTCTAAAGTTGAAATCTCCCATTAGCACAACATTTTCATGTGTAGATGCCTTACGAATTTCATCCCATAGAAGTTTACTGCACTCCCTCTCAAGATTTGGGGGCCTGTAAATCACACCCAAAATAAGTTTTACACGGCCCTCAAGAAGCTGTAACCAAAGAGATTCAGTGGCTGACGCTTCTAATTTTATATCTTGTCTAACACAACACTTTAAATTGTCTCTGACGTACATCGTACTCCACCACCCTTCCTGTTGACCCTATCAGTGTGGAATAATTTATAGCCTTGTATGTGACATTCAGAAGGCAACTCTCTATCTTTCAGATTGAGCCAGGTCTCTGTTATAGCAATAATATCTATGTTTCCTGCACTTGCAATTAATCTTAGCTCATCTATCTTATTTCTTACACTCCTGCTATTAGTATAGTAAACCTTAAGGGAGCTAGTCTCTTGTTTTCCCCTGCTGTCTCCCTTTGTTTGCTGTCCTGATCCATTGCCCTTATTTGTAACTTTATGATGAATGTCTTTTATACACTTACTGTTTTCAGCCCTAGTGTTGCAAACTGACTGTTTCCCACACACACCCATACCTCTATCATCTATCAGTTTAAAAAAACTAGGCATGTCAGCAATGGCCCTCTCAATCGAGTTGGCAAGTGCTTCCACCCCTGTACCAGAGAGATGTACCCCATCCCTTGCATACATATCATGTTTGCCATAAAGTTGTCCCAGTTGTCAATGAATGGGATTGCAAGTTCCTTGCAGTATCTGTCTAGCCAGCAATTTGCACCAATTGCCCTAGACAACCATTCATTTCCCACTCCCTTCTAGGCAAGATGCTACATATGATTGGGACCCCTCCCTTGGACTTAATTAGCTCTATAGCTGACCTGTACTTATCTAGCAACTCTTCTCTCCTACCCTTCCCAATATCATTTCCACCAGCACTGAGACAGATAATGGGCTTGTTCCCATTACCTGACATGATATTATCTAACCTGTTGACTATGTCTCCAACACCAGCTCCAGGGAAGCACACCCTCTCTCGCCCTCTTATTCCTATTACAGAAAGCACGGTCCATATATCTTACCTCGAGTCACCTACCACAAGAATTTGCTTACCTCTATTAGCAGGGGAAGTAGTACCTTTACCTTCACTGGCCTCTGGGTACACTCATCCTGAAGAACAGAGAAGCGATTTCCTACCTTCAAATCTTCTCTCTTAACTTTCCTTATTTTGATGTTCCTGCCATTACTGGGAACCACTTGCCACTTGTAGCAGGTGCTGGACTGCACCTCACTCCTAGTAGCCCTTTCCTCCTTCCCCCCTTTACCCTCCTCGCAGGTAGTGGCAGACTGCACCTCACTACTGGTATCCCTTTTCCCCTCCACCACTCCAGCCACTTCATTCCCACTTCCAACGCCATAGAGGTGAACCTTCAGCCTCCTAAATTCCTCCTGGAAAAGCAGGAGCTCCCTCCTCAACACCCCAACCTCCCACTTTAAAACACTGCAGCAGCTAGCCATAATTGCACCCCTTCACACTAATTCCCAAAGCAGCTCAGGGCATGCGACCACTCGTGACCACTGACCACTGACCACAATGCCACAATGCACGATAACGTAGTAATTCTAGGGGACTTTAACTTCAGTCAGATTGATTGGAATTTTTTGACAGGGAATTTAGAATCTAACGACTTTTTAGAAGTAATTCAGGATTGCTTTTTGAACCAGTTTGTGACAGAATCTACAAGGGGAAATAACCTACTTGACTTGGTTCTGGCAAGCAAGGAAACCCTTGTTAATAATTTAGAAATTACAGAGGAACTCGGCTCAAGCGACCATAAGTCAATTACCTTTAGCATTGAATGGATGTATGATAGTAGGGATAATTCAGTAACGGTCCCAGATTTTCGCTTAGCAGATTATAATGGACTTAGAGAACACTTATCAACTGTGGACTGGGGTAACAAAGAAAGGTATCAATGTGACAGTTTTCTTAACACTATACAGGTTGCCCAAAGAACATTTATCCCATATAAAGAAATTAGATCAAGTAGAAATGACCCAAAATGGATGAATAATAGGCTCAAATATCTTTTAGGGCAGAAGAAAGGAATTTATAGGCGCATAAAAAGAGGTGAGGGTCATCTTATAAATCAGTATACTGACATTAAGAGAGACGTTAAAAAGGGGATAAAAAAAAGCTAAACGGGACTATGAAATTAAAGTTGCTAGGGATTCAAAAACTAACCCAAAAAGTTTTTTCCAGGTTTATAGAACAAAAGTTAGGGATAAGATAGATCCCCTTAAAAATAACTCTTGGCATCTTACTGACAAGGAGAATGATATGTGCTCTATTTTTAATAATTATTTTCTCTCGGTTTTCACACAGGAAGACATTAATAATATCCCAGTAATTAATTTTTGCAGAGGCCCAGAAGAAGATAAATTATGTAATATCACAGTCACTAGTGAAATGGTTATGAAACAACTAGACAGACTGAAACAAAATAAATCGCCAGGTCCTGATGAGCTTTTTGCAAGGGTTCTTAAGGAATGCAAAATGGAACTCTGTGAACCAATATCTAACATATTTAATTTATCTCTTCAAACAGGTGTAGTGTCTGATATGTGGAAGATGGCTAATGTAATTCCTATTTTTAAAGCAGGGGACAAGTCACTACCGTCATATTACCGCCCAATAAGCCTGACCTCAATTGTAGGCAAATTACAAGAGTCAATTATAGCTGATATTATTAGAAGCCATCTAGATAACCATAATTTGATTAATGATACTCAGCATGGATTCACGAGGGGCCGTTCCTGCCTATCTAATTTATTAACCTTCTTCAGTAAAGCTTTTGAGGCTGTTGATCACGGTAAAGAATTCGATATTGTTTATTTGGACTTTAGTAAGGCTTTTGATAGAGTACCGCACCAGAGACTGTTAAAGAAAGTGGCAGCTCATGGCATTGGGGGAAAAGTGCTGTCATGGATCGAGTCATGGCTCACCAATAGGAAGCAGAGAGTGTGCATAAATGGGGTTAAATCTGAATGGGGACTTGTAACAAGTGGTGTTCCACAGGGATCAGTCTTAGGCCCGTTGTTATTTATAATATATATCAATGACCTTGACGAGGGAATTACTAGTGATATGAGCAAATTCGCCGACGACACGAAGATAGGTAGGATAATTGATTCAAACATAGATGTCATAGAACTTCAGGAAGATTTAGACAAACTTAATTCGTGGTCAGAAAAGTGGCAGATGCAATTCAATGTAGATAAATGTAAGGTACTGAAGCTCGGGAGTGTCCATAACCCAAGCACTTATAAGTTAAATAACGTAGAACTTAGCCATACAGAGAGGAGCTTACAACGACGTTTCGGTCCGACTTGGACCATTTACAAAGTCCCTTCTCCCTCTTCCCCTTTCCTCTTTCTTCTTTCTCCTCTGTGTTTTCTTTCTTTTGCCTTGTTTATGTTGTTCATTATTATTTTTTACCCCCTCTGTGTTCTTGCCCCTACCCTATGTGGGCCACTAGCTCCCTTGTGGGCCCCTAGCCTGCCCTACCTTGTGGGCCCCTAGCTCCCTTGTGGGCCCCTTGCAGTGCTCCTCTTTCTTAGTATTTGACTGACTCCACTACTAGTACCACTATTATTCCCCCACCACTCTCTCTTGTTCCCGCCCCTGTCGGCTGCCTATATAAACTCCCTCACTCCCTTCTTTCTGTAGGTATACACCTACAGTATACGTACGAACCACAGCCCGGCTGTGGTTCGTACGTTGGACTGCGTGCGGCCAGCAGTAACAGCCTGGTTGATCAGGCTCTGGTCCAACAGGAGGCTTGGTCACAGACCGGGCCGCGGGGCGTTGACCCCTGGAATTCTCTCCAGGTAGACTCCAGGTAGACTGGAGTATGCAGCACCAGTTTGGAACCCACACCTTGCCAAGCACGTGAAGAAGCTCGAGAAAGTGAAAAGGTTTGCAACAAGACTAGTCCCGGAGCTAAGGGGTATGTCCTACGAGGAGTGGTTAAGGGAAATCGACCTGACGACACTGGAGGACAGGAGAGATAGGGGGGACATGATAACAACATATAAGATACTGAGAGGAATTGAAAAAAGTGGACAGAGACAGAATGTTCCAGAGATGGGACACAACAACAAGGGGATACAGTTGGAAGTTGAAGACTCAGATGAATCACAGGGATGTTAGGAAGTATTTCTTCAGTCACAGAGTGGTCGGGAAGTGGAATAGCTTAGGAAGTGATGTAGTGGAGGCAGGCTCCATACATAGCTTTAAGAAGAGGTATGATAAAGCTCATGGCACAGGGAGAGTGACCCAGTAGCAGCCAGTGAAGAGGCAGGGCCAGGAGCTGTGAGTCGACCCCTGCAACCACAACTAGGTGAGTACACACATCTATGTTTTTCTTCTTTTTCTTAATAGCTCTTGTTCTTCTTTATTTCCTCTATTGTCTATGGGGAAGTGGAAAAGAATTCTTCCTCCGTAAGCCATGCGTGTCGTATAAGGCAACTAAAATGCCGGGAGCAATGGGCTAGTAACCAATTCTCCTGTACACATTTACTAAAAAAACGAATAAGAAAAGCTTTATAAAACTGGGATGTTTGAATGTGCATGGATGTAGTGCGGATGATAAGAAATAGATGATTGCTGATGATATGAATGAAAAGAAGTTGGATGTCCTGGCCCTAAGCGAAACAAAGCTGAAGGGGGTAGGCGAGTTTCAGTGGGGAGAAATAAATGGGATTAAGTCAGGAGTATCTGAGAGAGTTAGAGCTAAGGAAGGGGTAGCAATAATGTTGAAGGACCAGTTATGGAAGGAGAAGAGGGAATATAAATGTGTAAATTCAAGGATTATGTGGATTAAAATAAGGGTCGGATGCGAAAAGTGGGTTATAATAAGCGTGTATGCACCTGGAGAAGAGAGGAGTGTAGAGGAGAGAGAGAGAGATTTTGGGAGATGTTAAGCGAATGTATATGAACCTTTGAACCAAGTGAGAGAGTAATTGTAGTAGGGGACCTAAATGCTAAAGTAGGAGAAACATGTAGAGTGGGTGTGGTAGGTAAGTTTGGGGTGCCAGGTGTAAATGAAAATGGGGGCCCTTTGATTGAACTTTGTATAGAAAGGGGTTTAGTTATAGGTAATACATATTTTAAGAAAAAGAGGATAAATAAGTATACAAGATATGATGTAGGGCGTAATGACAGTAGTTTGTTGGACTATGTATTGGTAGATAAAAGACTGTTGAGTAGACTTCAGGATGTACATGTTTATAGAGGGGCCACAGATATATGAGATCACTTTTTAGTTGTAGCTAAAGTGGGAGTAAAAGGTAGATGGGATACAAGGAAAATAGAAGCAGTAAGTATGAGAGAGGTGAAGGTTTATAAACTAAAAGAGGAGGCAGTTAGGGTAAGATATAAACAACTATTGGAGGAGAGATGGGCTAGTGAGAGTGTAGGCAATGGGGTCGAAGATGTATGGAGTAGGTTAAAGAATGTAGTGTTAGAGTGTTCGGCAGAAGTTTGTGGTTACAGGAAAGTGGGTGTGAGAGGGAAGAAGAGCGATTGGTGGAATGATGATGTAAAGAGAGTAGTAAGGGAGAAAAAGTTAGCATATGAGAGGTTTTTACAAAGTAGAAGTGATGCAAGGAGTGAAGAGTATATGAAGAAAAAAAGAGAGTTTAAGAGAGTGGTCAAGCAATGTAAAAAGAGAGCAAATGAGCGAATGGGTGAGATGTTATCAACAAATTTTGTTGAAAATAAGAAAAAGTTTTGGAGTGAGATTAATAAGTTAAGGAAGCCTAGGGAACAAATGGATTTGACAGTTAAAATTGGAGAGGAGAGTTATTAAATGGAGAGTTAGGGGTATCGGGAAGATGGAGGGAATATTTTGAGGAGTTGTTAAATGTTGATGAAGACAGGGAAGTTGTGATTTCGTGTATAGGGCAAGGAGGAATAACATCTTGTAGGAGTGCAGAAGAGCCAGTTGTGAGTGTGGGGGAAGTTCGTGAGGCAGTGGGTAGAATGAAAGGGGGTAAGGCAGCTGGGATTGATGAGATAAAGGTAGAAATGTTAAAAGCAGGCGGAGATATAGTTTTGGAGTGGTTGGTGCTATTATTTAATACATGTATGGAAGAGGGTAAGGTACCTAGGGACTGGCAGAGAGCGTGTATCGTTCCTTTGTATAAAGGCAAAGGGGACAAAAGAGAGTGCAAAAATTATAGGGGAATAAGGCTGTTGAGTATACCAGGTAGAGTGTATGGTAGAGTTATTATTGAAAGAATTAAGAGTAAGACGGAGAGCAGAATATCAGATGAACAAGGTGGCTTTAGGAAAGGTAGGGGGTGTGTAGACCAAGTGTTTGCAGTAAAACATATAGGTAAACAGTATTTGGATAAGGGTAAAGAGGTTTTGTGGCATTTATGGATTTGGAAAAGGCGTATGATAGGGTGGATAGGGGGGCAATGTGGCAGATGTTGCAGGTGTATGGAATAGGAGGTAGGTTACTGAAAGCAGTGAAGAGCTTTTATGATGATAGTGAGGCTCAGGTTAGAGTGTGTAGGAGAGAGGGAGAGTATTTCTTGGTAAAAGTAGGCCTTAGACAGGGATGTGTGATGTCACCATGGTTGTTCAATATATTTATAGATGGGGTTATAAGAGAAGTGAATGCGAGGGTCTTAACAAGAGGTGTGGGTTAAAGACAAAGAATCAAATACAAAGTGGGAGTTGTCACAGTTGCTTTTTGCTGATGACACTGTGCTTTTGGGAGCTTCTGAAGAGAAGTTGCAGAGGTTGGTGGATGAATTTGGTAAGGTATGTAAAAGAAGAAAATTGAAAGTGAATATAGGAAAGAGTAAGGTGATGAGGATAATGTAGTGATACCGGCTCTTGTGGGGAGCCACAGCAGGACACAATACTGCACCATCTCAGGGGCCCCTTACAATAACAACAAACATAGTACAGCGATGGCCCAGCACATGGCGTGTGGTCTCTCTCTTACACAGAGACATTCGTGATGCAGATTACATGGTAAGCTTAAATATGTCGCCAGTAGATATAGCTTTTCTGAGGACATATGCACCTTACATCACCTGTCCTGCAGCAGCAGTCATTAGATGTATTTTCTTCTGTTGCAGACATGTACCATGGATTCTGTGTTCAATAAAGCCTAGGAATAAGGCCTGTGTTTTTATCACAACAGATAAAAAAAAGATTAGGTGACGAAAGATTGGATATCAGATTGGAGGGAGAGAGTATGGAGGAGGTGAATGTATTCAGATATTTGGGAGTGGACATGTCAGCAGATGGGTCTATGAAGGATGAGGTGAATGATAGAATTGATGAGGGGAAAAGGGTGAGTGGTGCACTTCGGAGTCTGTGGAGACAAAGAACTTTGTCCATGGAAGTAAAGAGGGGAATGTAGGAGAGTATAGTTATACCAACACTCTTATATGGGTGTGAAGCATGGGTGATGAATGTCGCAACGAGGAGAAGGCTGGAGGCAGTGGAGATGTCATGTCTGAGGTCAATGTGTGGTGTGAATATAATGCAGAGAATTCGGAGTTTGGAAATTAAGAGGAGGTGCGGGATTACCAAAACTATTATCCAGAGGGCTGAGGAGGGGTTGTTGAGGTGGTTCAGACATGTAGAGAGAATGGAACGAAACAGAATGACCTCGAGAGTGTATAAATCTGTAGTGGAGGGAAGGCGGGGTAGGGGTCGGCCTAGGAAAGGTTGGAGGAGGGTAAAGAGGTTTTGTGTGCAAGGGCTTGGATTTCCAGCAAGCATGCGTGTGCGTATTTGATAGGAGTGAATGGAGACAAATGGTTTTTAATACTTGACGTGCTGTTGGAGTGTGAGCAAAGTAACATTTATGAAGGGATCCAGGGAAACCGGCAGGCCGGACTTGAGTCCTGGAGATGGGAAGTACAGTGTCTGCACTCTGAAGCAGGGGTGTTAATGTTGCAGTTTTATATCTGTAGTGTAAAGTACCCCTCTGGCAAGACAGTGAATGACGAAAGTTTTTCTTTTTTTGGGCCACCCTGCCTTGGTGGGAATCGGCCGATGTGTTAATAAATAAATAAATAAAATATATAATATATATATATATATATATATATATATATATATATATATATATATATATATATATATATATATATATATATATATATATATATATATAATAGGCACAGTAATATCCTGTAGTCTACCTGGAGAGAATTCCAGGGGTCAACGCCCCCGCGGCCCGGTCTGTGACCAGGCCTCCTGTTGGACCAGGGCCTGATCAACCAGGCTGTTACTGCTGGCCGCACGCAGTCCAACGTACGAACCACAGCCCGGCTGATCAGGTACCGACTTGAGGTGCCTGTCCAGTGCCTGCTTGAAGACAGCCAGGGGTTTGTTGGTAATCCCCCTGATGTATGCTGGGAGGCAGTTGAACAATCTTGGGCCCCTGACACTTATTGTGTTGTCCCTCAACGGGCTAGTGGCACCCCTGCTCTTCATTGCGGGGATGTTACATCGCCTGCCGAGTCTTTTGCTTTCGTAGGGAGTGACTGCATATTTTGTATATTAACTCACAAGACTTTGAAAAGGCAATAAATGACATGCCTATGCACGCTGCCCCACTTCCAGACTCATGGAACTCCGTGTTCATCAAGAACTGCAAGAAACCCCTGTCACGTGCCTTCAGCATTCTATGGAGAGTGAGCATGGACACAGGGGTCGTTCCACAGCTGCTAAAAACAACAGACATTGTCGCACTCCACAAGGGTGGAAGTAAAGCGATTGCAAAGAACTACAGACCGATAGCACTAACATCCCATATCATAAAATTTTTGAGAGGGTTCTAAGAAGGAAGATTGCCAACCACCTAGATACCCATCAGTAACGCAACCCAGGGCAACACGGGTTTAGAGCAGGTCGCTCCTGCCTGTCCCAGCTCCTGGACCACTATGACAGGGACCTGGATGCTGTTGAGGATAAATAAAATACAGATGTAGTTTACCTGGAGAGAGAGTTCCGGGGGTCAACGCCCCCACGACCCAGTCTGTGACCAGGACTCATGGTGGATCAGGGCCTGATCAACCAGGCTGTTACTGTTGGCCGCACACAGTCCAATGTACGAACCACAGCCTGGCTGATCAGGTACCGACTTTAGGTGCCTGAATAACAAAAAAGGCACAATACCGTGACTGGAACAATACACACACAACCCGCACATATAAAAAAGAGAGGAGCTTACGACGACGTTTCGGCCCGTCCAGTGGCTGCTTGAAGACAGCCAGGGGTCTATTGGTAATCCCCTTTATGTATGCCGGGAGGCAGTTGAACAGTATTGGGCCCCTGCCACTTATTGTGTTGTCTCTCAACGTGCTAGTGGCACCCCTGCTTTTCATTGGGGGGATGTTACATCGCCTGCCGAGTCTTTTGCTTTCATAGGGAGTGATTTTCAAGTGCAAGTTTGCTATTAATCCCTATAAGATTTTCCACGTGTATATAATAATGTATCTCTCCTGCATGCGTTCTAGGGAGTACAGGTTTAGGAACTTCAAGCATTCTCAGTAATTGAGGTGGTTTATCGCAGTTATGCGTGCCATGAAGTTTCTCTGCACATTTTCTAGGTCAGCAATTTCACCTGCCTTGAAAGGTGCAGTTAGTGTGCAGCAATATTCCAGCCTAGATAGAACAAGCGACCTGAAAAGTGTCAACATGGGCTTGGCATCCCTGGTTTTAAAGGTTCTCATTATCCATCCTGTTATTTTTCTAGCAGTTGTGATTGCTACGGTGTTATGGTCCTTGAAGGTGAGATCCTCTGACATGATCACTCCCAGGTCTTTGACATTAGTTTTTTGCTCTATTGTGTGGTTTAAATTTGTTTTTGTACTCCGATGAGATTTTAATTTCCTCACGTTTTCCATATCTGAGTAATTGAAATTTCTCATCATTGAACTTCATATTGTTTTCTGCAGCCCATTTAAAGATTTAGTTTATGTCTGCTTGGAGTCTTGCAGTGTCTTCAACGGTGGACACTGTCATGCAGATTTGGGTGTCATCTGCAAAGGAAGACACTGCACTGTGGCTTAAGAAGAGGTATGATAAAGCTCACAGAACAGGAAGAGTGACCTAGTAGTGGCAAGTGAAGAGGCAGAGGCAAGAGCTGGGACTCAACCTCTGCAATCACAACTATGTGAGTAAAACTAGGTGAGCACACACACACACACACACACACACACACACACACGTGTGTGTGTGCCAGGAGCTGAGTCTTGACCCCTGCAACCACAATTAGGTGAGTACAACTAGGTGAGCACACACACACACGTGATAATGCTTTATTTACAGGGAGCAAAGTCAGGGTATTTTTCCAGAATGGTCTGTCATATACCACTGTGGATAAAATTCTTTGCCATTTTTCGAACATTTCTGAGTGAGTTGTCTGTGAATTCATTAATTTTATCGCACTCCAGTACACAGTGACGCAAAGTGTGACAATAGTCCATCTGGCAAAGTTTACATTTCGTTTGGTCTACATCTGGTGGTGATAATTTAACCTGTGAAAGATACTTATAACCCAGCCAGAGCCGGGCGGTAGTGACATCCAAGAGTCTGCTTATTTTGTGGTATGCAGCAAGGACATATGACTCCTCTTGCATGATAGAATGATGATAGATGGACTGATTGATGTCAATCTCCCTCAGTCTTAAGTCAATAAAATTCAGTTGAAGTTATTTTCGTATTATTGTTCATAAACTGCCAACTGACAACCCGATGTTCCTTTTCCGAGGACTGGAAGTCAGTGCTCGATATGACGTACACTGTCAGTGGCCCTATAAACCCCAACAACAACAACACTTGTTGCTCCTACCTCTCTTGCACTGGGCCGCACTGATTTCACAAGGACTGTTTGGAAGGAAATGCCCTTGGGCTCGCCATCCCAATCGCTCAGTGGATATTGCACTGACTCGCCTCCGGGTTGGGCACTCACGACTGGCGGCTCATCTACACCGCCTTTGAATGATGGACTCTCCGTACTGCCCGTGGTGTCCCTCACAGACTGAGACAGTGGAACACTTACTACTGTGGTGCCCACGTTATCACTCTGCACGGACTGTTCTCCGTGCGGCCCTGCACATGTTTGGGATGCAATCTTTAACCCTACCTCTCCTTCTTAATGGGGAGGGGTTTGATCCTCCAGACCGTCAGGAGATATTGACCTGTACCTGCACATTCTTGCTGGCTTCAGGGCACATTAAGGACATATAATACGCAGTTATTAGTCTAACATCCTTCCACTTTGGTCGAGGTTCCTTCTCCGAGCGTTGGACGGCAGAGCTCGATACGGCGTATGCTGTCAGTGGCCCTATAAACCCCAACAACAACAACACCTTGTTGTTCCTGGGTGGCTGTGATAAAGTCAACAATAAACAGTGTTTGTGGTGTCTAACACAGGTGAGTGACACCTGCCTTTATTACAATACAACATTCATGTGTTAGATGATACATAGAGAGAGTTTGAGCCATGAAATATAATGTATTAAGACGACGAGGCGCCAGACATGATCATGTCTGTCTTGTTGAGTGTGTGAGGTGTTAGGTGCTCAGGTGTTGAGTGTGTGAGGTGTTAGGTGCTCAGGTGTTGAGTGTGTGAGGTGTTAGGTGCTCAGGTGTTGAGTGTGTGAGGTGTTAGGTGCTCAGGTGTTGAGTGTGTGAGGTGTTAGGGCTCAGGTGTTGAGTGTGTGAGGTGTTAGGTGCTCAGGTGTTGAGTGTGTGAGGTGTTAGGTGCTCAGGTGTTTGTGTGAGGTGTTAGGTGGTCAGGTGTTGAGTGTGTTAGGTGATTAGGTGTTGAGTGTGTGAGGTGTTAGGTGGTCGGGGAGCGGCAAGTGTTAGGTGGTCAGGCAGCATCAGGTGTTAGGTGCTCGGGGAGTGGCAAGTGTTAGGTGGTGAGGCAGCAGCAGGTGTTAGGTGGTGAGGCAGCAGCAGGTGTTAAGTGGTGAGGCAGCAGCAGGTGTTAGGTGGTGAGGCAGCAGCAGGTGTTAGATGGTGAGGCAGCAGCAGGTGTTAGGTGGTGAGGCAGCAGCAGTTGTTAGGTGGTGAGGCAGCAGCAGGTGTTAGGTGGTGAGGCAGCAGCAGGTGTTAGGTGGTGAGGCAGCAGCAGGTGTTAGGTGGTGAGGCAGCAGCAGGTGTTAGGTGGTGAGGCAGCAGCAGGTGTTAGGTGGTGAGGCAGCAGCAGGTGTTAGGTGGTGAGGCAGCGCAGGTGTTAGGTGGTGAGGCAGCGAGGTGTTAGGTGGTGAGGCAGCGCAGGTGTTAGGTGGTGAGCAGCAGCAGGTGTTAGGTGGTGAGGCAGCAGCAGGTGTTAGGTGGTGAGCAGCAGCAGGTGTTGAGTGGTGAGGCAGCGCAGGTGTTAGGTGGTGAGTCAGGTTAAGCAGGGGGAGAGCAGCAGGTGTTAGGTGGTGAGGCAGCAGCAGGTGTTAGGTGGTGAGGCAGCAGCAGTGTTAGGTGTGAGGCAGCGCAGGTGTTAGGTGGTGAGCAGCAGCAGGTGTTAGGTGTGAGGCAGCAGCAGGTGTTAGGTGGTGAGGCAGCAGCAGGTGTTAGGTGGTGAGGCAGCAGCAGGTGTTAGGTGTGAGCAGCAGCAGGTGTTAGGTGGTAGCGCAGCAGGTGTTAGGTGGTGAGGCAGCGCAGGTGTTAGGTGTGAGCGCAGCAGGTGTTAGGTGGTGAGCAGCAGCAGTGTTAGGTGGTGAGCAGCAGCAGGTGTTAGGTGGTGAGCAGCAGAGGTGTTAGGTGGTGGCAGCAGCAGGTGTTAGGTGTGAGAGCAGCAGGTGTTAGGTGGTGAGCGCAGCAGGTGTAGGTGGTGAGGCAGCAGGTGTTAGGTGGTGAGCAGCAGCAGGTGTTAGGTGGTTGTGGCAGCCAGGTTAGGGTGAGGAGCAGCAGGTGTTAGGTGTAGAGCAGCAGGTGTTAGGTGGTGAGGCAGGCAGGTGTTAGGTGGTGAGCAGCAGCAGGTGTTAGGTGGTGAGCAGCTGCAGGTGTAGGTGTGAGGCAGCGCAGGTGTTAGGTGTGAGCAGCGCAGGTGTTGGTGGTGAGCACGCAGGTGTTAGGTGGTGAGAGCAGCAGGTGTTAGGTGTGAAAAGTGCAGGTGTTAGGTGGTAGCTAGTGAGGTGAAGCGCAGGTGTTAGGTGTAGCGCGCAGGTGTTAGTGTGAGCAGCAGCAGGTGTTAGGTGTGAGCAGGCAGGGTGTTAGCAGGTGTTAGGTGGTAGCAGCTTGAGGTGTAGGGAAGGTGAGGAGCAGCAGGTGTTAGGTGTGAGGCAGCAGCAGGTGTTAGTGGTAGGCAGCAGCAGGTGTTGAGTGGTAGGCAGCAGCAGGTGTTAGGTGTGAGGCAGTAGCAGGTGTAGGTGAGCAGCGCAGTTTAGAGGGGAGTGTAGTGTAGGCAGCAGCAGGTGTTAGGTGGTGAGCAGCAGGTGTTAGGTGTGAGGCAGCGCAGGTGTTAGGTGGTGAGGCGCTGCAGGTGTTAGGTGTGAGGCAGCAGCAGGTGTTAGGTGGTGAGGCAGCAGCAGGTGTTAGGTGGTGAGGCAGCACAGGTGTTAGGTGGTGAGGCAGCGCAGGTGTTAGGTGGTGAGGCAGCAGCAGGTGTTAGGTGGTGAGCAGCAGCAGGTGTTAGGGTGAGCAGCACAGGTTTAGTTACAGGTGAGTAGGACAGCAGCAGGTGTTAGGTGGTGAGCAGCAGCAGGTGTTAGGTGTGAGGCAGCAGCAGGTGTTAGGTGGTGAGGCAGCAGCAGGTGTTAGGTGGTGAGGCAGCAGCAGGTGTTAGGTGGTGAGCAGCAGCAGGTGTTAGGTGGTGAGGCAGCAGCAGGTGTTAGGTGGTGAGGCAGCAGCAGGTGTTAGGTGTGAGGCAGCAGCAGGTGTTAGGTGGTGAGGCAGCTGCAGGTGTTAGGTAGTAGCAGCAGAGGTGTTAGTTAGCCTGCAGGTGTTAGTGTGACCAGCAGGTTTAGGTAGTGAGCACAGTGTAGTGTAGCAGAGGTGTTAGTGGTAGCAGCAGCAGGTTTAGGTGGTGAGCACAGCAGTGTTAGGTAGTGAGAGTAGCAGGTGTTAGGTGGTAGGCAGAGCAGGTGTTAGGTGTAGGCAGCAGCAGGTGTTAGGTGGTGAGCACAGCAGGTTTAGTGGTGAGCAGCGCAGGTGTTAGGTGGTGAGGCAGCAGCAGGTGTTAGGTGGTGAGGAGAGGCTGTTAGGTGGTGAGCATGCAGGTTTAGGTGTGAGGCAAGTTGAGTTAGGTGTGAGCAGCCAGGTGTTAGGTGGTGAGGCAGCTGCAGGTGTTAGTGTAGCAGCTCAGTGTTAGTGTAGGACAGCAGGTGTTAGGTGGTAGGCAGCAGGTTAGGTAGTGAGGCAGCAGCAGGTGTTAGGTGGTGAGGCAGCAGGTGTTAGGTGGTGAGCAGCAGCAGGTGTTAGGTGGCAGCAGCAGTTAGGTGGTAGCAGCTGCAGGTGTTAGTGGTGAGGAGTAAGTGCCAGGTGTTAGGTGGTGAGGCAGCCAGGTGTTAGGTGGTGAGGCAGCACAGGTGTTAGGTGGTGAGGCAGCAGCAGGTGTTAGGTGGTGAGGCAGCAGCAGGTGTTAGGTGGTGAGGCAGCAGCAGGTGTTAGGTGGTGAGGCAGCAGCAGGTGTTAGGTGGTGAGGCAGCAGCAGGTGTTAGGTGGTGAGGCAGCAGCAGGTGTTAGGTGGTGAGGCAGCAGCAGGTGTTAGGTGGTGAGGCAGCAGCAGGTGTTAGGTTGTGAGGCAGCAGCAGGTGTTAGGTGGTGAGGCAGCAGCAGGTGTTAGGTGGTGAGGCAGCTGCAGGTTTAAGTTAGTAAGTCTTAAGGTTTATGTTACATAATATTGTTTGCAGAACATTCATAAACTACAAGGTTCATTATTTAACCAAAAATAACCCATTAAGTTAGTAAGTTTGTTTAGGTACACATAAATTATCATACATAGTAACATGTACATTAACCACCAGAGTAACACAAATATTAACCACCAGAGTAACACAAATATTAACCACCAGAGTAACACAAATATTAACCACCAGAGTAACACAAATATTAACCACCAGAGTAACACAAATATATAACCACCAGAGTAACACAAATATTAACCGTAACACAAATAACCATACAAATATTAACCACCAGAGTAACACAAATATTAACCACCAGAGTAACACAAATATTAACCACCAGAGTAACACAAATATTAACCACCAGAGTAACACAAATATTAACCACCAGAGTAACACAAATATTAACCACCAGAGTAACACAAATATTAACCACCAGAGTAACACAAATATTAACCACCAGAGTAACACAAATATTAACCACCAGAGTAACACAAATATTAACCACCAGAGTAACACAAATATTAACCACCAGAGTAACACAAATATTAACCACCAGAGTAACACAATATTAACCACTAAAACCACCAGAGTAACACAAATATTAACCACCAGAGTAACACAAATATTAACCCCAGAGTAACACAAATATTAACCACCAGAGTAACACAAATATTAACCACCAGAGTAACACAAATATTAACCACCAGAGTAACACAAATATTAACCACCAGAGTAACACAAATATAACCACCAGAGTAACACAAAAATTAACCACCAGAGTAACACAAATATTAACCACCAGAGTAACACAAATATTAACCACCAGAGTAACACAAATATTAACCACCAGAGTAACACAAATATTAAAAGTCACAAATAAACACAAATATTAACCACCAGAGTAACACAAATATTAACCACCAGAGTAACACAAATATTAACCACCAGAGTAACACAAATATTAACCACCAGAGTAACACAAATATTAACCACAGAGTAACAAATATTAACCACCAGAGTAACACAAATATTAACCACCAGAGTAACACAAATATTAACCACCAGAGTAACACAAATATTAACCACCAAGAAAAATAACACATAATATTAACCACAGAGTAACACAAATATTAACCACCAGAGTAACACAAATATTAACCACTAAAGTAACATCACAAATATTAACCACCAGAGTAACACAAATATTAACCACCAGAGTAACACAAATATTAACCACCAGAGTAACAAAACCAAATATACAATATAACCACCAGAGTAACACAAATATTAACCACCAGAGTAACACAAATATTAACCACCAGAGTAACACAAATATTAACACTCAGAGTAACACAAATATTAACCACCAGAGTAACACAAATATTAACCACCAGAGTAACACAAATATTAACCACCAGAGTAACACAAATATTAACCACCAGAGTAACACAAATATTAACCACCAGAGTAACACAAATATTAACCACCAGAGTAACACAAATATTAACCACCAGAGTAACACAAATATTAACACAGAGTAACACAAATATTAACCACCAAGTAACACAAATATTAACCACCAGAGTAACACAAATATTAACCACAGAGTAACACAAATATTAACCACCAGAGTAACACAAATATTAACCACCAGAGTAACACAAATATTAACCACCAGAGTAACACAAATATTAACCACCAGAGTAACACAAATATTAACCACCAGAGTAACACAAATATTAACCACCAGAGTAACACAAATATTAACCACCAGAGTAACACAAATATTAACCACCAGAGTAACACAAATATTAACCACCAGAGTAACACAAATATTAACCACCAGAGTAACACAAATATTAACCACCAGAGTAACACAAATATTAACCACCAGAGTAACACAAATTTAACCACAGAGTAACACAAATATTAACCACCAGAGTAACACAAATATTAACCACCAGTAAAGTAACACAAATATTAACCACCAGAGTAACACAAATATTAACCACCAGAGTAACACAAATATTAACCACCAGAGTAACACAAATATTAACCACAGAGTAACACAAATATTAACCACCAGAGTAACACAAATATTAACCACCAGAGTAACACAAATATTAACCACCAGAGTAACACAAATATTAACCACCAGAGTAACACAAATATTAACCACCAGAGTAACACAAATATTAACCACCAGAGTAACACAAATATTAACCACCAGAGTAACACAAATATTAACCACCAGAGAATCACAAATATTAACCACACACAAATATTAAACAAGTAACACAAATATTAACCACCAGAGTAACACAAATATTAACCACCAGAGTAACACAAATATTAACCACCAGAGTAACACAAATATTAACCACCAGAGTAACACAAATATTAACCACCAGAGTAAACACAATAATATTAACCACCAGAGTAACACAAATATTAACCACCAGAGTAACACAAATATTAACCACCAGAGTAACACAAATATTAACCACCAGAGTAACACAAATATTAACCACCAGAGTAACACAAATATTAACCACCAGAGTAACACAAATATTAACCACCAGAGTAACACAAATATTAACCACCAGAGTAACACAAATATTAACCACCAGAGTAACACAAATATTAACCACCAGAGTAACACAAATATTAACCACCAGAGTAACACAAATATTAACCACCAGAGTAACACAAATATTAACCACCAGAGTAACACAAATATTAACCACCAGAGTAACACAAATATTAACCACCAGAGTAACACAAATATTAACCACCAGAGTAACACAAATATTAACCACCAGAGTAACACAAATATTAACCACCAGAGTAACACAAATATTAACCACCAGAGTAACACAAATATTAACCACAGAGTAACACAAATATTAACCACCAGAGTAACACAAATATTAACCACCAGAGTAACACAAATATTAACCACCAGAGTAACACAAATATTAACCACCAGAGTAACACAAATATTAACCACCAGAGTAACACAAATATTAACCACCAGAGTAACACAAATATTAACCACCAGAGTAACACAAATATTAACCACCAGAGTAACACAAATATTAACCACCAGAGTAACACAAATATTAACCACCAGAGTAACACAAATATTAACCACCAGAGTAACACAAATATTAACCACCAGAGTAACACAAATATTAACCACAGAGTAACACAAATATTAACCACCAAGTAACACAAATATTAACCACCAGAGTAACACAAATATTAACCACCAGAGTAACACAAATATTAACCACCAGAGTAACACAAATATTAACCACCAGAGTAACACAATATTAACCACCAGAGTAACACAAATATTAACCACCAGAGTAACACAAATATTAACCACCAGAGTAACACAAATATTAACCACCAGAGTAACACAAATATTAACCACCAGAGTAACACAAATATTAACCACCAGAAGTAACACAAATATTAACCACCAGAGTAACACAAATATAACCACAATAACAAATATTAACCACCAGAGTAACACAAATATTAACCACCAGAGTAACACAAATATTAACCACCAGAGTAACACAAATATTAACCACCAGAGTAACACAAATATTAACCACCAGAGTAACACAAATATTAACCACCAGAGTAACACAAATATTAACCACCAGAGTAACACAAATATTAACCACCAGAGTAACACAAATATTAACCACCAGAGTAACACAAATATTAACCACCAGAGTAACACAAATATTAACCACCAGAGTAACACAAATATTAACCACCAGAGTAACACAAATATTAACCACCAGAGTAACACAAATATTAACCACCAGAGTAACACAAATATTAACCACCAGAGTAACACAAATATTAACCACCAGAGTAACACAAATATTAACCACCAGAGTAACACAAATATTAACCACCAGAGTAACACAAATATTAACCTCCAGAGTAACACAAATATTAACCACCAGAGTAACACAAATATTAACCACCAGAGTAACACAAATATTAACCACCAGAGTAACACAAATATTAACCACCAAAGTAACACAAAAAACTCAAAGAGACTTAATTGTGCTCCTCGTAATATCTTATTATATAACCTTAAAACAACAAAGTAACTCAACTGTGTGAAAATCAGTTACAATAAAGTAAGATATATTAGGAATAAGGGAGGCCTGTGGCCGGCAAAGGTGGAAACATTGGGCATGTTTCCTTACACCTGTTGTCCCGTTCATCTAGCAAGCAAGTAGGTACCTGGGTGTTAGTGGACTGGTGTGGGTTGCATCCTGGGGGACAAGATTGAGGACAACAATGGAAATAAGACACATTCCCTTGATGACACACTGAGTTTCTTGGGTTATCCTGGGTGGCTAACCGTCTGGGTTTAAAAATCCGAACAATATCTTAAGTTAAACAGAGTTATTTACATTAACATTAAAGAGAGGATCATATTACAATAATAGGTACTTATTTATATTATGTTCAGTTTAATATCTTTATTATGCACCCCATACCCATCCTGTGGGTGGTAGTCAAAAGATTACAATGGTACACAATGGTACTCAACATTCGCAAGGGTTAGGGGATCAAGAACCTCGTGAATGTTGAAAAATTGCGAATGTTTGGTGCTCCAATATATTGTAGGGAAATGTAATTCAATACTGCTTCCTTAATCTATTGAACCATGAACAATCATAAAACACATATAAACATCATAAAATAATGTACTATATACATGTTATTTTGACATGAGCTGGCTGTGGAGGGAGGCCTGTAATAGTATAATTTTACAATAAGTATTTTATAGTGTTGTGAAGTGTCATGGGGAATCAAGTTACTGACACACTGCTTCTTCTCCCTCTGCTGTAGCTCCTCCCACTTTGTAATGATGCTAAATGTTGAATTAAATATGTATACATTAGAAAAAAAAATGAAACTCCAACTTCATAACTTTATTTTAATTTTCATAACTCATATATTACAGAAAACAATAAAAAAGTAAAATACACATACAACGAGTTAAGCTTACAGAAAAATACATTAAATTCACCATCTAACATTGTTACGAAGTGGGAGGAGCTATTGTAGGGAGGAGAGGCTAGCAGTAAGTCAGTGTCTGGTGAGTTGTCATAGGTGTTGGATGTTAGCCTTAGCTCTAATAAAATGTTGTGTAATTACACTAATATTAGTAATAAAGGTTATCTATCTATAGTAGACCGTCATTTAGCACGATAGTTACGTTCCTGAAAAAGTCGTGTTAGATAATTTTGTGTTAAATAATTAACAGAACTTATGGGAAAAATAGGGTTACGTTCCTGGGTGTCCCCAAAAAGCCAAACAATTTTTTTTTAGACCAACAGATCTTACAAAAATAAAAGTGAATATGTAATTGTAGTTCATTATCGTGATGTATTATGTTGTTTTTACTGCTTAAGACTACAAATGTAACAGAAATAATAGTATTTACCTTAAATTGTGGGTGCTGGTGTTTGTGGATGATTGTGAAGAGAGTGGAGAGTTATGCTGTGGCCCTACTGGGCTGAGGTGGATGGTAGAGGTTATGGTACTGAAGTCGATGGTTGTACTGAGTGTCTAACTTTAAGTCATTCAGTAAGTCAGTCAAAGTCATTCAGTCAGTAAGTCAGTCAAGTCATTCAGTCATTCAGTCAGTAAGTCAGTCAAGTCATTCAGTCAGTAAGTCAGTCAAGTCATTCAGTCAGTAAGTCAGTCAAGTCAGTAAGTCAGTCAAGTCATTCAGTCAGTAAGTCAGTCAAGTCATTCAGTCAGTAAGTCAAATCATTCAGTCAGTAAGTCATTCAGTCAGTAAGTCATTCAGTAAGTCAGTCAAGTCATTCAGTAAGTCAGTCAAGTCATTCAGTCAGTCAGTATTCAGTCAGTCAAGTCATTCAGTCGTAAGTCATTCAGTCAGTAAGTCATTCAGTCAGTAAGTCAATCAGTCAGTAAGTCATTCAGTAGCAGTCAAGTCATTCAGTAAGCGTCAGTCAGTAGTCAGTCAAGTCATAGTCAGTAAGTCAGTCAGTCAGTCAAGTAGTCAGCGTCAGTCAGTCAAGTCAGTCAAGTCGAGTCAGTCAAGTCAGTCGTCAGTCAGTCAGTCAGTAGCAGTCAGTCAGTAAGTCATTCAGTCAGTAAGTCAGTCAAGTCATTCATTCAGTAAGTCATTCAGTAAGTCGTCAGTCAAGTCAATCAGTCAGTAAGTCAGTCAAGTCAGTCAGTCAGTAAGTCACAAGTCATTCTAGTCAGTAAGTCAAAGTCATTCTAATAGAAGTCATTCAGTAAGTCAGTCAGTCAGCTCAGTCAGTAAGTCAGTCAGTCAGTAAGTCATTCAGTCAGTAAGTCAGTCAAGTCATTCATTCAGTAAGTCATTCAGTAAGTCAGTCAGTCAAGTCAATCAGTCAGTAAGTCAGTCAAGTCAGTCAGTCAGTAAGTCAGTCAAGTCAGTAAGTCAGTCAAGTCAGTAAGTCAGTCAAGTCAGTAAGTCAGTAAGTCATTCAGTCAGTAAGTCAGTCAAGTCATTCAGTCCGTAAGTCAGTCAAGTCATTCAGTCAATAAGTCAGTCAAGTCATTCATTCAGTAAGTCATTCAGTCAGTCAAGTCAATCAGTCAGTCAGTCAGTCAGTCAAGTCAGTCAGTCTGTCAAATCAGTAAGTCAGTCAAGTCATTCAGTCCATAAGTCAGTCAAGTCATTCAGTCAGTAAGTCAGTCAAGTCATTCATTCAGTAAGTCATTCAGTAAGTCAGTCAGTCAGTCAAGTCAATCAGTCAGTCAGTCAGTAAGTCAGTCAAGTCAGTCAGTCAGTAAGTCAGTCAAGTCAGTAAGTCAGTCAAGTCATTCAGTCAGTAAGTCAGTCAAGTCATTCAGTCAGTAAGTCAGTCAAGTCATTCAGTCCATAAGTCAGTCAAGTCATTCAGTCAAGTCATTCAGTCAAGTCAGTCAGTCAGTCAGTCAGTAAGTCAGTCAGTCAGTAAGTCAGTCAGTCAGTCAGTCAAGTCAGCCAGTCACACAAACTTATGTTTACCTCTTTTTATGTGTACAAAGTAACACTTCATTACAGCCATGGGTTATGTCTTGTCTAATATCTTTTTCTTCATTAATTCTAAGACTTAAATGCTTATACCTTTTCTTGCCACTTTGAGCAACACTTTGATTGCTTGGCAGATACAAGATATATTAATTTAAAGATCAAAACACAATTCACTCTCTCAGAGGACTTTTTTTTGACACGTATGAAATACGTACGAATGCTGGGATGGTAGGGTCCTGGGTGGCTGGGGATGGCCAGTGGTGTCCCCCGCTGAACAACAACAAGGCTGCTTGTGGGAATGGTTATTTGTTTTTCCTTCCCGCAAACTGTAAGTTTATTCAGGTATACACAGATACAGTTACGAAGATTATCATACATAGCAGCATATGTGTAGAGAACCTAGGATAACCCAAAAAAGTCAGAGTGACTTATTTCCTTTGTCTGACTTTTCTTGGGTTATCCTAGGTTCTCTACACATATGCTGCTATGTATGATAATCAATGTAACTGTACTTACCTAATTGTGGTTGCAGGGGTCGATACTCAGCTCCTGGCCCCGTGTATCTGAATAAACTTACATTTTGAGGGAAGGAAAAACAAATTCCCTTTTCCTCTAAGCACGAGGATTGGGCTTACACTTGAAATCACCTGATGCATTACCGAAAAGGAGCAAGGTGGAGCGATCCTTTGCTGTCTTGAAGCCTGGTGCACTTTTCTCTTGCTGACTGATATAAGTTCGTGTTGGCATTTTCTTCCAGAAAACACTTCTCTCGTCAGCATTAAGCACTTAATGTGGCTCATAGCCACCCTCAGTAGGACCCCCACTGACTCAATGGTTTAACCCACCGCGGGCTACCGTGCGTTCAAAATTTTTTCCACTCCCGTGAACCGTGTAATATCATTCTTACATCGTGTTAGATAATAATGTGCCGCAATTCTTCAATTGTGCAATACCCGTAACGTGTAACATAATCTCATGCTAAATGACGGTCTACTGTATTACATTTATTCCAAATTGATATCAGAAACATGATAAATACCCTAAAACTGTAATAAAGATGCTGAAATGAATAATATATGCCATATTATATGTGGGGTAAGAGACCAGGCAGACCGCCACCATATGAGATGTTTACATCAGGGTAAACATGCCTAAATCACTCTTGTCATAAGAACAAATGCAAAAATAGCATTTATTGTTTTTAGAATAATAATAATTTATAATAATTGATCTGGAGCACTTTAAATGTTATCAGTACAGTGGTACCTCGAGTTACGATATTTTTTCGTTCGAGAATGCTGTTCAAGTGCCATTACCAAACGAATTTATCCCCATAAGGAATAATGTAAAATAAACTAGTCCTTTTACACCCCCAAAAATATACTTACAAAAGCATTTAAAAAAATAAACTTACATAAAAGGGCGATTTTGGGGACCATCGTAACTCGAGGTACCACTGTATTTGGTAGCTGACATTTAGAGCACTGCACAGCAATTATTATTAATTATTATTATTATTATTATTATTATTATTATTATTTCCCTACAATATATTGTAAGGAAATAATAATAATAATATTAATAATAATAATAATAATATTAATATTAATAATAATAATAATAATAATAAATAATAATAATAAATAATAATTGCTGTGGAGTGCTCTAAATGTCAGCTACCAAATACTGATGACATTTAAAGTGTTCCAGATCAATTATTATAAATTATTATTATTCTAAAAATAATACAGTCATCCCTCGGTTTTCGGTTTTAATCCGTTCCAGATGGATCGGCTAAAACCAAAATCGGCGAAAACCAAATCTATTTTCCCCATAAGAAATAATGGAAATTCAATTAATCCGTTCCAGAAACCCAGATGTTTGGAAAAAAAAAATTGGGGGGGCCTTAAAGATAGATTTACATGCACAAATGAATGAACTGAATGTGGCACTTACCTTTATTGAAGACTGATGTTGCTGGATGGGAGAGAGGGGAGAGGGAAGAGACCCTAATTTTTGGAAGGGGAATCCCTCCATAAGGACTCTAGGTACCAAGTCCTTATCCGGGTCACTTCCCTGCATGCCTGCTACACTCCCTCCCTGCCTGCTACACTCCCTGCATACATGCTACACTCCCTACATACATGCTACACTCCCTGCATACCTGCTACACTCCCTGCATACATGCTACACTCCCTGCATACATGCTACACTCCCTGCATACCTGCTACACTCCCTGCATGCATGCTACACTCCCTGCATGCATGCTACACTCCCTGCATGCCTGCTACACTCCCTGCATACATGTTACACTCCCTGCATACCTGCTACACTCCCTGCATACCTGTTACACTCCCTGCATACATGCTACACTCCCTGCATACCTGTTACACTCCCTGCATACATGCTACACTCCCTGCATACATGCTACACTCCCTGCATACCTGCTACACTCCCTGCATGCATGCTACACTCCCTGCATGCATGCTACACTCCCTGCATGCCTGCTACACTCTTAAACTCCATCGTGTTTCTCACTTTCACTATCATATTTTTCTATTATTTCTTTCTTCATTTCTACAGTGTTCCTCACTTTCTTTACCAAAGAAGTGGCACTAGGAGCTTTCTTTGGGCCCATGGTAGCTTATTTAGTAGTCACACACAATAATCAAGGCCCAAAAACAATGAATTGTTAATAAATGTTTTGTATAAACTCCTGGGGTGATGTTCACTCAAGGGTAAACAATGCTAGACTGTGTGACAATGTGCGTGGGAGGTGCGTGGGTGGCGGACCTACGGCCTTTGTATGTGCGCGGCACTGGTGGACAGGTCCCATACGGTCTGCGAAAACTAAAACAATCGGCAAAAACTAAGACAAATTTTCCCTGAAAAAAGTCGGCGAAAACCAAAATCGCGAAAATTGGGACAAGCGAAACCAAGGGATGACTGTAAATGCTATTTTTGCATCTGTTCTTATAACAAGAGTGATTTAGGCATGTTTACCCTGATGTAAACATCTTTTATGGTGGCGGTCTGCCTGCTCTCTTACCACTCATAATATGGCATATATTATTCATTTCAGCATCTTTATTACAGTTCTTGGGTATTTATCATGTTTCTGATAATCAATGTGGAATAAATGTAATATGAAGGTGGAAGAAGCAATCAAGGACTGGAATAACAACATGCACACTCGACTTGATGAATATCTTGATTTTCAAGATGACAAAACCGAACAAGATAACTTGTCTGATGCAGTTATAATAAACAGCAACCACATTCCCAGAGACATAACTCAATCCCAGTGCAAGGAAACTGCTATCACCATATTACAAGACCACCTACAAGTTAATGTGCAAAGTAATGAAATCAAAGAAACACGATTGCTAGGAAAACAAGGTAAACCTAGTACAGTGGACCCTCGGTTAACGAATACCCCGGAAATCGTGCAATTATGTAAGTATAATTTTGTAAGTTCTTGTGGAAGTGTAGTTTTGGGGGTCTGAAATAGACTAACCTACATGACATTATTTCTTAAGGACGTAAATTGCTCGGTAATGGCACTTGAGCAGGCTTCTGCAATGAATTTTTCGTTAACCGAGGGTCCACTGTACAGTGGTACCTCGAGTTACGATATTTTTTCGTTCGAAAATGCTGTTCAAGTGCCATTACCAAACGAATTTATCCCCATAAGGAATAATGTAAAATAGACTAGTCCTTTTACACCCCCAAAAATATACTTAGAAAAGCATTTAAAAAAATAAACTTACATAAAAGGGCGATTTTGGGACCATCGTAACTCGAGGTACCACTGTATAATGATCAGACTTCACTCATATGATACAAAAAGGACCTAATTAAATCAGCAATTACAGTGAAAATAGAGTATATATCAATGAGTGCCTAACCAGGAAACATCAAAACCTTCTGTTTAGGTTGAGAAAACTTAAACTGAGAACCAAATCCATCAGTGCTTCGCTCGTGATGGGAAAATACTAGTTCGAAAAGTATCAACAGGTCAGCAATTTTCTATATCAAACGAACGTGATCTCACCAACTTCCTTAGACAAGCTGACATTACCATTACTGATTAGCCTACTGTCCTCAACACATAATATACGTGTGGTGTATTAGTGTATGTTACTACTACATTGTGAAATTTTTGTACTAACTTTATACTAGCTAGTACCAACTACCTCATACACTATGTACTTTACTTTTAGTGCTATTACTTGCTTAAACTTTATAATATAAATCAAATCTTGCTTCTAAGTTAATTTTATATCATATTTACTATCTGTCCATTTAATTTAATCCCCATTTATATATTCTCTTGAAATAGTTCCCAACAAATCAATACCTAGTACTGCCTTTCTTCAAATAATTCCTTTACTTGAAGCTTTAAAAAATAATTAAGGTGCTAATTCTGGTGCTAAAGTGTTTTACTCTTTTATTTACTATTATATTCCCTAAAGTGTTAACTCCATAATTAAGGTGCTAATTTTGGTGCTAAAGTGCTTTACTCTTTTTGTTTACTATTATATTCCCTAAAGTGTTAATTCTCATTGTTTACTATTATATTCCCTAGTTTTTATTTTTAAAAATCTAACTGCCACAGTTCTTATATTAACTTTTATTATAATAATTAAGGTGCTAACTCAGGTACTAATTTACTTTACTTTCATTGTTTGCTATTATTTTTCCTAGCTCCTTTATTCCCAGCTTTAGTAAAACTACCATAGTTCAATTAATTGCATTTGTATAAATTGACTAAGGTACAAATTCACGTGCCAAGAACTCTGTCAAATACCTTATATCTCTACAAACTATTATTAAAAATTTGTAATAATCAAATAGTTCCTAAGAATTTAATCTAGTACCATATTATTAAGTTTAGTATTATCTATTATTCTCAGGTCTAGTTATAGAATCACATCAAATCTTATGATTACAGGAATTGATCCTGATATCAACCTATCATTAAATGACTTACATGATTCCAACAGCAACTGCAACTATTACACAGCAGATCAAGCAAAGACATTACTCAGAGCCAACAATAACATAACTATCTTCAATTACAATGTTAGATCTTTGAGCAAACATTATGATGACCCACAGCACTACTCCAATCCCTCCAGACCAATATGTCAATCATCACACTCACTGAGACCTGGCTAAAGCCTGATACTACAGATGTCTATGCCATCCCAGGTTACACAGCCATTCACAACTGTAGGACAGATCAGTGAGGGGGTGGAATAGCTATATATTACTCAGATCAACTTGAATGTATCAACAACTCTTGCATAAGGGATGAGCATGGAGAATATATTATAGCTAAATTTAAATCAAAAGACCTGCAAAAACCCCTCACAGTGATAAACATCTACAGATTACCACAGTCAAACATTCACCATTTTAGTGAAAAACTAGGTAACCTGATAACTGATGCACACATGAACAAAGACCATTTGCTGCTCACAGGAGATTTCAATATAAATCTCCTACATGACCAGGACCCACAAGTATCAGAATTCACAAACACTATGAGCAACTGCTTGTTACTACCAACAATATCAAAACCTACAAGAATCTCCGAGACTAGTACTTCATTACTAGACCACATCTGGACTAATACTATAGCCCCTCTAAAATCAGGCATAATCACAGACAACACCACAGACCATTATCCGACCTTTCTCATAACTAATCTTGGTAAATTGCCTCTAGATATTACAAAAGTTACCTTCGGACTACATAATGAGTCAGCTGTAAATAACTTTATAACAGCTATGATTAACATTGACTGGCATAATGAGATAGAAACATATACAGATACTAATGAATGCATCAAGAATTTCCTTAACAAAACCCACGACCTCTATAACAAACATTGCCCTAAAAAAACTAAACAGATCACAGCTAAGAGACTTAACAATCCCTGGCTAACACCCAGCATCCTTAAATCCATTAACAAAGGCACCAATATGAAAAACAATACAGAAGGGGTCTAATAACCAGAGAACAATCCAAACGCTACTCATCAATCCTTACCAGCCTGATAAGAAGATCATAAAAATTGTATTATGAGAACAGACTCCAGAACATAAAAGGTGATATGAAAAAGACCTGGAAGACCCTATCTGCAATTCTAGGAAATAATAAGATAGCGAAAAACAACACCATCAAATTATCAAGAGCAGATGAACCCCTACTCTCACCTACTGAGACAGCAAACAGACTTAATGTTTTCTTCTCCACCATAGGAAAGAATCTAGCGAGTAAAATCCCAAGCTCAAACACCCGTCCAACAGACTACCTCACAAACACCTACCCTAATACGCTATTCCTAGCTCCTACCAACCCAATTGAAGTCTTGCTCATAATCAACACCCTTAAAAACAAGGCAGGAGACATAAACAGCTTACCAACTTTTATGTACAAAAAAGCTTCACAGGTACTGTCACCAATTATAGCAACACTATTCAATAAATCCATTGAAGCCTCTACCTTTCCATCAATTCTCAAAATAGCTAGGGTCACCCCGATCCACAAAGGAGGTGATCAAACAGACCTGAATAATTATAGACAAATTTCTAATTTACCATTGCTTTCTAAAATCTTCGAAAAATTAATTCATAGACAAATCTATTCCTACCTCGTCTCACACAATGTACTCAACCCCTGTCAATTTGGATTCAGGACAAACAAGAGCACAAACGATGCTATTATGCACATGTTGGAGTTAATATATACAGCACTTGAGAAAAAAGAAGTCCCACTGGGAATCTTCATTGATCTACGCAAAGCTTTTGATACAGTCGACCATGATTTACTGCTCACAAAATTAGCACACTATGGTATAAGGAGGCACCCACTCAACTACCTAAAGTCATACCTCACCAACAGAAGCCAATACATGTACACAAATGGAGCGAACTCTTCCACACAACAAATTACAGTCGGAGTCCTCAGAAGTGTCCTGGGCCACTCCTATTCCTCATTTACATAAATGACCTACCGAATGCATCACAACTACTCAAACCCATTTTATTTGCAGATGACACAACATATGTCTTCTCTCACCCAAATCCAGTTACACTGGCCAACACTGTTAATGCCGAACTACAGAAAATATCAACATGGATGACGACTAACAAGCTTACTCTCAATACTGACAAGACCTACTTCATACAGTTTGGAAGCAAAGCCACAAATGTTCCACTTAACATAACACTCAATGGTACACCCATCACAAGACTCACAGAGGGAAAATTCCTAGGAATCCACCTTGACAGTAGCCTTAAATTCCAAACACATATACAACAAATTTCCAAGAAAATCTCAAGACAGTAGGCATATTATCAAAGATACGCTATTATGTACCTCAATCAGCTCTCCTTGCACTATATCATTCACTTATCTACCCGTATCTCAACTATGGAATCTGTGCATGGGGATCAACAACGTTAAATAACCTTAGACCACTCATAACACAACAAAAGGCCGCAGTCAGAATGATAACAAATTCCCACTCTAGACAGCATACTCCACCAATATTCAAAGTCTCAAACTACTCACCGTAAAGAACATTCATACTTACTCTTGTGCCTAATACATATATAAAACTTTACACTCTAATATAAACCCTCTGCTCAAAATTCTCCTCACCAACTTTAATAGGACCCATGACCACAACACAAGACACAAATCACTTTTTGATATACCCTGTGTTCATATCAACCTATGTAAAAATCTATGCACATAAAGGCCCCAGAATCTGGAATTCATTACCAGTAAATATTAAGATAATCTGTCTGAAAATCAATTTAAGACTCAACTCAAAAACCACCTACTCACCCAAAACTAAATGATCATACTATAAACTACTTTGAAAAATGCTCATTATTACTTTCCTATACGATAATCTCAATTTTTAATATTTTTTTTATTTTTTTATTAACACATCGGCCGATTCCCACCAAGGCAGGGGTGGCCCGAAAAGAAAACTTTCATCATCATTCACTCCATCACTGTCTTGCCAGAAGGGTGCTTTACACTACAGTTATAAAACTGCAACATTAACACCCTCCTTCAGAGTGCCGGCACTGTACTTCCCATCTCCAGAACTCAAGTCCGGCCTGCCGGTTTCCTGAATCCCTTCATAAATGTTACTTTGCTCACACTCCAACAGCACGTCAAGTATTAAAAACCATATGCCTCCATTCACTCCTATCAAATACGCCACACATGCTTGCTGGAAGTCCAAGCCCCTCGCACACAAAACTTCCTTTACCCTCCCTCCAACCTTCCTAGGCCGACCCCTACCCCGCCTTCCCTCCACTATAGATTTATACACTCGAGTCACTCTGTCTCGTTCCATTCTCTCTACAGTCCAAACCACCTCAACAACCCCTCCTCAGCTCTCTGGACAATCGTTTTTGTAATCCGCACCTCTCCTAATTTCCAAACTCCGAATTCTCTGCATTATATTCACACCACACATTGACCTCAGACATGACATCTCCACTGCCTCCAGCCTTCTCCTCGTTGCAACATTCATCACCCATGCTTCACACCATATAAGAGCGTTGGTATAACTATACTCTCATACATTCCCTCTTTACTTCCATGGACAAGGTTCTTTGTCTCCACAGACCGAAGTGCTCCACTCACCCTTTCCCATCATCAATTCTATGATTCACCTCATCCTTCATAGACCCATCCGCGCATGTCCACTCCCAAATATCTGAATACATTAACCTCCTCCATACTCTCCCTCCAATCTGATATCAAATCTTTCGTCACCTATTCTTTTTGTTATCCTCATCACCTTACTCTTTCCTATATTCACTTTCAATTTTCTTCTTTTACACACCCTACCAAATTCATCCACCAACCTCTGCAGCTTCTCTTCAGAATCTCCCAAAAGCACAGTGTCATCAGCAAAAAGCAACTGTGACAACTCCCACTTTGTATTTGCTTCTTTATCTTTTAGCCCAACACCTCTTGCCAAGACCCTCGCATTCACTTCTCTTACAACCCCGTCTATAAATATATTGAACAACCACGGTGACATCACACATCCTTGTCTAAGGCCCACTTTTACTGGGAAATAGTCCCCTTCCCTCCTACACACTCTAACCTGAGCCTCACTATCCTCATAAAACTCTTCACTGCTTTCAGTAACCTTCCTCCTATTCCAACACCTGCAACATCTGCCACATTGCCCCCTTATCTACCCTATCATACGCCTTTTCCAAATCCATAAATGCCACAAAAACATCTTTACCCTTATCCAAATACTGTTCACCTATATGTTTCACTGTAAACACTTGGTCTACACACCCCTACCTTTCCTAAAGCCCCCTTGTTCATCTGCTATCCTGCTTTCTGTTTTACTCTTAATTCTTTCAATAATAACTCTACCATACACTTTACCAGGTACACTCAACAGACTTATTCCCCTATAATTTTTGCACTCTCTTTTGTCCCTTTGCCTTTATACAAAGGAAACAATACACGCTCTCTGCCAATCCCTAGTACCTTACCCTCTTCCATACATTTATTAAATAATAGCACCAACCACTCCAAAATTATATCCCACCTGCTTTTAACATTTCTATCTTTATCCCATCAATCCCAGCTGCCTTACCCCTTTCATTCTACCCACTGCCTCACGAACTTCCCTACACCCACAACTGGCTCTTCCACACTCCTACAAGATGTTATTCCTCCTTGCCCTACACACGAAATCACAGCTTCCTGTCTTCATCAACATTTAACAAATCCTCAAAATATTCTCTCCATCTTCCCGATACCTCTAACTCTCCATTTAATAACTCTCCTCTCCTATTTTTAACTGTCAAATCCATTTGTTCTCTAGGCTTCCTCAACTTATTAATCTCATTCCAAAACTTTTTCTTATTTTCAACAAAATTTGCTGATAACATCTCACCCACTCTCTCATCTGCTCTCTTTTACATTGCTTCACCACTCTTTTAACTCTTTTTTCTCTCCATATACTCTTCCCTCCTTGCATTACTTCTACTTTGTAAAAACCTCTCATATGCTAACTTTTTCTCCCTTACTACTCTCTTTACATCATCATTCCACCAATCGCTCCTCTTCCCTCCCGCACCCACCTCGCCTGTAACCACAAACTTCTGCTGAACACACTAACACTACATTTTTAAATCTACCCCATACATTTTCGACCCCATGCCTACACTCTCACTAGCCCATCTATCCTCCAATAGTTGTTTATATCTTACCCTAACTGCCTCCTCTTTAGTTTATATACCTTCACCTCTCTTTACTTACTGATTCTATTTTCCTTGTATCCCATCTACCTTTACTCCCACTGTAGCTATAACTAAAAAGTGATCTGATATATCTGTAGCCCCTCTATAAACATGTACATCCGAAGTCTACTCAACAGTCTTTATCTACCAATACATAGTCCAACAAACTACTGTCATTACGCCTACATCATATCTTGTATACTTATTTATCCTCTTTTTCTTAAAATATGTATTACCTATAACTAAACCCTTTCTATACAAAGTTCAATCAAAGGGCTCCCATTATCATTTACACCAGGCACCCCAAACTTACCTACTACACCCTCTCGCATGTTTCTCCCACTTTAGCATTTAGGTCCCCTACCACAATTACTCTCTCATTTGGTTCAAAAGTTCCTATACATTCGCTTAACATCTCCCAAAATCTCTCTCTCCTCTACACTCCTCTCTTCTCCAGGTCATACACGCTTATTATGACCCCTTTTCGCATCCGACCCTTATTTTAATCCACATAATCCTTGAATTTACACATTTATATTCCCTCTTTTCCTTCCATAACTGATCCTTCAACATTATTGCTACCCCTTCCTTAGCTCTAACTCTCTCAGATACTCCTGACTTAATCCCATTTATTTCTCCCCACTGAAACTCGCCACCCCCTTCAGCTTTGTTTCGCTTAGGGCCAGGACATCCAACTTCTTTTCATTCATAACATCGGCAATCATCTCTTTCTTATCATCCGCACTACATCCACGCACATTCAGACAACCCAATTTTATAAAGTTTTTCTTCTTCTCGTTTTTAGTAGATTTGTACAGGAGAAGGGGTTACTAGCCCATTGCTCCCGGCATCTTAGTCGCCTCATACGACACGCATGGCTTACGGAGGAAAGATTCTTTTCCACTTCCCCATGGACAATAGAGAAAATAAAAAGAACAAGAGCTATTAAGAAAAAGAAGAAAAACCTAGATGTGTGTATGTATATATACAGTGGTACCCCGGTTTACGATATTTTTTCATTCCAGAATGCTGTTCAAGTGCCATTACCAAACGAATTTATCTCCTTAAGAAAAGTTGTAAAATAGACTAGTCCTTTTAGACCCCCAAAATTACACTTACAAAAGCATTTAAAAAAATAAACTTACATAAAAGGGTGAGTTTGGGGACCATCGTAAACCGGGGTACCACTGTATGCATGTGTATGCCAGTGTAGTGTGACCTAAAGTGTAAGTAGAAGTAGCTAGATATACCTGTTATCCAGCGTGTTTATGAGACAGAAAAAAGAGACCAGCAATCCTACCATCATGTAAAACAGTTTCAGGTTTCTGTTTCACAGTCACCTGGCAGGACGGTAGTACCTCCCTGGGTGGTTGCTGTCTACCAACCTACTACCTATTACTATTATGTTACCCCCTACTCATATTATAAGTTAATGTCAAAAATGCTCAATGTTATTTTCCTTAAAATAATCTCAATTCCATATTATCATTCAAGAATCTTAACACCTGTAACAATCTAATATCATTATATAATTTAAACAGTAAAATTTCTTCATATTGTAATTTTGAAAATAATTTTTAACTAGAATAAATTCAATAAATTTTTCTTATATTAAGTACATAGTCTTTAAGGACTAGAATAAGCTGCCCCTAATGCCATGGCATGTCAGTGGCTCTCCTTGCACTCAATTTACATTGTAACTACCGATACCTATGTAATCTGCAATCTGCAATGAAATAAAATTTGTTTGTTTGTTTGTTTGTTTGTTTAAAATATTGTACTATATAGTACTACATACATGTTATACTGTAGTTTAATAACAAATAATGAACGATGAAAACACTCAGTGAGTGAGTGGTGGGTGGGCTGGCTGCTGGGTCGGAGGGATGGTAGTAGGGACGCTCGGGTGGCGGGAAACTTAAGTATGATTTGGTGGGTGGGAATTTGGCGGCTGGGAATTTGGCGGCCGGGAATTCACAAATGTGTGAAGCCCGTGAAAGTGGAAAACGTGAATGTTGAGGGATACATGTACAGTGGACCCCCGAGTTTCGAAAGGTTCTTACTTCGTAAACATCGTGTTTCGTAAGCTTTTTACGACTTCGAGAATTGTAAAACCGCTCGTGTTTCGTAACGTATTAGACCTGTCCGCCTGCTCCGCGCCTGCGCGGGACGCAGGACGCCGCCAGTGAAGCGTTGTTTACCATTGAGAGAACATTACCTAGCGCGTCTTTCAAACATTCACACTACATTTGGTGTTTTTTTTGGTGCTTTAGTGATTGTCACTGTGAAAAAAGTCACCATGGGTCCAAAGAAGCTTCCTAGTGGCACCCCTGTGGTAGCATTCATCGAGGGAGTGTAGCATTCATGCAGGGAGTGTAGCAGGCATGCAGGGAGTTTAGCATTCATGCAGGGAGTGTAGCATTCATGCAGGGAGTGTAGCAGGCATGCAGGGAGTATAGCAGGCATGCAGGGAGTGTAGCATTCATGCAGGGAGTGTAGCATTCATGCAGGGAGGTTAGCATTCATGCAGGGAGTATAGCAGCCATGCAGGGAGTTTAGCAGGTATGCAGGGAGTGTAGCATTCATGCAGGGAGTTTAGCATTCATGCAGGGAGTGTAGCATTCATGCAGCTAGTGTAGCATTCATGCAGGGAGTGTAGCAGGCATGCAGGGAGTATAGCAGGCATGCAGGGAGTGTAGCATTCATGCAGGGAGTGTAGCATTCATGCAGGGAGTGTAGCATTCATGCAGGGAGTAGCATGCTAGCATTCATGCGGGAGTGTAGCAGGCATGCAGGGAGTGTAGCAGGCATGCAGGAAGTGTAGCAGGCATGCAGGGAGTGTAGCAGGCATGCAGGGAGTGTAGCAGGCATGCAGGTAGTGTAGCAGCCATGCAGGGAGTGTAGCAGGCATGCAGGGAGTGTAGCAGGCATGCAGGGAGTGTAGCAGGCATGCAGGGAGTGTAGCAGGCATGCAGGGAGTAGGGATTTCCCTTCGTAGAGGCTGAAGAATTCCTCCCCCAACAAGTGTTTAATTGTGATGAAACAGGCCTGTTTTGGAAGAAAATGCCCAAGAGGACCTTCATTACTCATTACTCTTATCTTCCAGATGCCTGCAACTCTTCAATAAAGGTAAGTAAATGTATATATATATATATTGTTTTTAATTATTTTATATGTGAATATTTTTTTGTGGAACGGATTAATTGTATTTACATTATTTCTTATGGGAAATAATGGTTCGAATTTCGAAAACTTCGTGTTAAGTACTAGCTCCTGGAACGGATTAATTACGATACTCGGGGGTCCACTGTATATCATTTAGGACTTGGTTTACTTGGTCCCACCTTATGTTTTTGTTATTGAAGTTGAATTTGGAGAAGGCTCCCTCGCGACCGATAACATTTGGTCGATCTGGGGCTCCCCGCATACATGTTTGGACCTCTATTATGTTGTGATCTGAGTATATTGTTTTTGATATGATGACATTTCGTATCCGATCATCATTGTTGGTGAAGATGAGGTCCAGCATATTCTCTTATCTTATTGGCTCTACTATTTATTGGTTTAAGCTGATTTGGTGCAGAGATTTAAAAGTTCTTGTGTGTGGGAGTTTTCATATGAGCTGCCTCCTGGTGTTATCTTTGCTACCACATTGTTTGCAATATTCCTCCATTTTAGGTACCTTAGGTTGAAATCCCCCAGGAGCAAGATGTTGGGGGCATGTGTGAGCGTGTTAAATAGGAGTGAATGGAGACGAATGGTTTTTGGGACCTGACGAGCTGTTGGAGTGTGAGCAGGGTAATATTTTGTGAAGGGATTCAGGGAAACCAGTTAATTGATTTAGTTGGACTTTTTATACACACGCACTCTTCGGGACAATACTCTTGAAAAGTGTTCTAAGAAGGGATTATAAGTGGGTGTTAAACGCTTCTCACTAGCGTGGGTTTCGTCCTGGTCAGCAACCCTTAAACTAGAATTCTCCAGATTGTTACACGAGCAGGTTCTTGTATTGTAGTTCACCTTCGCCAGTAGTTCACCTTCAACATTAGTTCACTTTCACCAGTAGTTCACTTTCACCAGTAGTTCACCTTCACCAGTAGTTCACCTTCAACAGTAGTTCACCTTCACCAGTAGTTCACCTTCGCCAGTAGTTCACCTTCAACAGTAGTTCAGGGGGGGGGTCAGGTCCCTCGCTTGGGTGGGGTGTTAGGGGAAGGGTGTGATACAGGAAGGGGAGGGTGAGGGAGTTGGGGTGAGGGGTGTGACACCGGTATGACGCAACCGGCTAGATGACAGCCACGTGCCTCTGACCGTAAGAGTCCTGGAAATGGGAAGTACAATGCCTGCACATTAAAGGAGGGGTCTGGGATAGTGACAGTTGGGAGGGACTTATTCTCAGCTGTCTTATCTGAGCGCCTCTGCAAAGACAGTGATTATGTATGAGTGAGATGAAAGTGTTGAATGATGATTAAAGTATTTTCTTTTTGGAGATTTTCTTTATTTTTGGGTCACCCTGCCTCGGTGGGAGACGGCCGACTTGTTGAAAAAAAAAAAGTGTAAAATAGGGAGAATTACAGATATCGAGAGTAAGTCTATTTTGTTTTGCATGTGTTCATGATACAACAAAAAGAACAGGTGGTTTTTTTCACATAGCTGATGATGGGGCGTGTTAGTGAGATAAGGTATTTTTTAATCTTAGTTTTGAAAATGGTGGTTGAGTCTGTGGTTCTAAAGTTTTTGGATAGGGAGTTCCAGATTTTAGGCCTGTTTATGTATAATGAGTTTTTGGAGAGATTTAGCTTGACACGAGGAATGTCAGAGATTTTTGTGTCTGGTATTGTGTTTATGGGTTCTGTTGCAACTATTAAGGAAGTGTTTTAGTTCACAGTTAATATTAGAATTTATGGTTCTGTAAATGTGGTTTGCACAGTAGTAGGTGTGAATGTTTTGTATAGTGAGTTTAGGTCTTTGAAGAGTGGGGTGTGTGTGTTGTCTAGCATTAGATTGTGTGATAATTCTTACTGCAGCTTTTTGTTGGTTTATTATTGACTTTATGTGGGTTTCTGCTGTTGATCCTCAGGCACAAATAGCATAAGTGAGGTAGGGATAGATGGGTGAATAGTTTTGTGTGAGTTGGGCTGATTTTGGTACATAGTAATATATCTTAGAAATGATCCCAACTGTTTTGGATACTTTTTTTGTTATGTGTTGGATTTGGGTGTTGAATTTCAGGTTGCTGTCAAGGTGCAGGCCCAGAAATTTGCCCTCATTATGTTTAGCAATATGAGTGTTGTCAATCATAATGTTCAGCTGGGCATCACATGTTCTGCTCCCAGACATAATGTAGAAGGTTCTGTCAGTATTATGTGTAAGTTTATTGGCAATCATCCAGGTCAATACTAGCTCTTTGTTAACAATAGTGTTGAGTGAGGCAAATTTAGGGTGGGAGATGACATAAGTTGCATTGTCTGCAAAGAGAATAGGTTTAAGTTCTTGTGATACATTAGGAGGATCATTGATGTATAAGAAGAAGAGCAGGGGACCAAGGACACTTCCCTGTGGTACTCCAGTATCCAGTAGTCTTGTTGATGAGGTTGTGTTCTTAATAGAGACGTATTTATGTCTGTTAGCAAGGTAGGATTTGAAGTATCAAGTGTGTCGCCTCTTATACCATAATGATCAACTTTGTGGAGTAGGATACTCTATGTCTACTGTATCAAAAACTTTCCTTAGGTCAATAAAGAGTCCTAATGGATATTCATTTTTTTCAAGTGCTATGTAAAGTAGGTCTAGCCTTTTTACAATTGTGTTGTTTGTGCTTTTGCTTTTCCCAAAGCCAGATTGTCAGGGGTTGAGGATGCTTTGTGCTGTTATACAGGAGTATAATCTCTTGTGCACAAATTTATCAAATATTTTGGATAGCAACAGTAAGTTTGATATTGGCCTGTAGTTGTTTACATATGTGGAGTCACCACCTTTGTGTATTGGTGTAACCCTTGCTATCTTGAGTAGTGTCGGGAAAGGCCCTGTTTCTAGTGTTTGTTAAAGAGTAATGAAATAGTGGGCAAAAGAAAATAAGCCACTCATTTGTATAATAATGGCGAGACTTGAGCCAGATTTTCTGATTTATTTTTAAGCAACTTAATAATCATGGTGAATTTTGTTTGCTCAGTTGGTGCAAGATAGAATGAAGTTGGAAAATTCCCATCTAAGTAATCACTCTCAGGCATTGGCACCTGGGATTTTACTGGTGAGATTTGATCATATGGTTGAGAAAAGTCATTTATGTTGTTATCTGTATCAACTGGCCAAAGTTGTTTCATTCAGTTTAGTTAGGACAATATCCCAAGTTTTTTCAGTATCTCCTCTTGTTTTGGAGAATCTATTAGAGAAGAACAGTTGCTTAGCCCTTCTTATTAGTTTGGTGAGGACTATTGAATAATGTTTAATAATATCTTTGTTTATTAAGCCCTGTCTATATTGCTATTCATATTGATGTGTCTTATCAGTGGATCTTAGTACAGTAGACCCTCGGTTTTCATTGAAAATTCTTTCCAGAATGCTATTTGAGTGCCGTTACCAAACGAATTTGTTAACCGAGGGTCCACTGTACAGTGGACCCTCGAAAATCGAACACTCCCAACTCGCCTTTTTATTTAAGTTTATTATTGTAAGTGCTTTTATAGGTGTATTTTTGGGGATCTGAAGCAGACTAATCTAATTTACATCATTCCTTATAGGAATAAATTCGTTTTGTAACAGCATTCTGGAATGAAGAATGTTCGATTTCCGGGGGTCCACTGTATGCTGTTAGTAAGCCTTGGGCAACCTAGCCGTTTATTTGTAATCTGTTTTGTTTTTATGGGACAATGTTTGTTATATACAGTGGACCCTTGAGTTTCGTAAGCCTCGCGCTTCATGAATTTCAATATTAATAACATAGAAACATGATACGTATATACTACTCTAGAATGAATAAAATATGTCATTACGTATGTGAGGACTGGTGTAAGTGTTGTTGTTATTGGGTGTTTCGGCCCCCTACCTAACAATGGTTGTTAGGTAGTTACCTTACCGGCCGGCAGTAAAGGGGTTACGTCATCAGACCCGATGTTTGACTGCCGGGCCGGCTAGACCGACAGTGCCTAACGAGACTCTCCCATATACAACACTGGAGAGTTCACCAGCTCCCTGATACACCTAGGGAGTGTACGAGACTTTCCCATATACACTGCTGGAGAGTGCTAACGAGACTCCTATACACAACACTGGAGAGTTCACCAGCTACCTGATACACTACTGGAGTTCGCCAGGCAGACCTGCTTGAGAGTTGCAGACTTTCGCAGTGTGGTGCTGGTGACAGGTCTACAGTGCTGAGAGAACTGGAAGCTCTATCCTCTCTAGATCGTGTTACTCGAAAGCAGCTTTGTACTTGTGATGTTTGCAAGGCCAAGTACAGTGTTGGTGTTCTCTTCCTGCTTGATATGAGGACACTGTTATGAGGAGAGCGGCAAGTCTGGTCACCAGAATTACCTACTGGCTTTCATCGTACCTGCGACTATGTACCTGAAAATAGACTATTGTACCTGAAATTATGTACCTGAGGTGTCTTGTGTGACACTATGTTATGAGGTGTCTTGTGTGACACTGATGTTATGGTGTCTTGTGTGACACTGGTTGTGTGTCTGGTGTGACACTGGTATTGTTACTCGGAGTGTCAGGTATTCAGTGGTGCATTCAGAGAGTTTGTGACGGTGGCACGACACAAGTTAAGAGTCGTGTATTTGATGTGTGTCATAACACGGTGAAAAGGCTTTATTAGAGATGGGTTCATGATGCAGGGGGCGTGCCATGTGGCACAGAGAAGGTGTCGTGTGACACAGCGATGGAGTCTTATGGTACAGGGAGATCGGGTGTCGTGGAACCCCGTAAGCGTGCCATAAGACAGAGATAAGGGTGTCTGAGGACACGGTGGAGATGGAGTATCATGACAAGGTGTGGTAGTGTCCTGTGTGACACGATGACGGCAGTGACTTGACACTGCACTAAGTATTTGATTTTACTTGTGACTTTTATCTTGTACTATGAATTTTGTGTATATAAATGTTTTTACACAAATTATAAGATTATATGTTTTTATTCAGATTATATGTTTTTATATTAATAATATAATATATATAATAAATATCTGAAATATGAGATTTTACTTAGTATCCCAAACAGTCGTTTATTACAAATGTTTTATTTATTTGTAATACAGTGGTACCTCGAGTTACGATGGTCCCCAAAATCGCCTTTTATGTAAGTTTATTTTTTTAAATGCTTTTGTAAGTATATTTTTGGGGGTGTAAAAGGACTAGTCTATTTTACATTATTCCTTATGGGGATAAATTCGTTTGGTAATGGCACTTGAACAGCATTCTCAAACGAAAAAATATCGTAACTCGAGGTACCACTGTATTGGCTTTATAAAGGCCACTGACCATAAGCCGTACATATAGTGGTATTGGTGGTGGGCAGCAGCAGAAACCACCACCACTATTCACACTGAAATACTGTATGTAATTTATAAATAAGAAATATTTACACTTTAATTTATAAATAAGAAATATTTACACTTTAATTTATAAATAAGAAATATTTACACTTTATAAATAAGAAATATTTACACTTTATAAATAAGAAATATTTACATTTTATAAATAAGAAATATTTACACTTACCTTGGAGGAGCTGGCAGTGGGCAGCGGTGTTGTCAGTGCCCTCTATACATCGAACAACAATAGCGGAGTTAAGTTTCGTGTCGTCATTTTTCTATCGCTTAACTTACTTGCTACACTGTTAATGCTACACTTTATTGCTGCCTGGCACTATAGCCTTTATTGACTCTTGCTGCTTTAGTGTCGTACATATCGTAAAATCACTGAATCACTGAAGAAGGCACATTCTCCCCTCTCTCATTCTCCACTTTGGTAATTTGCTACGATTTCTTTCTTTAATTCTATGGTGTTCCTCACTTTCTTTATCAAAGGACTGGCACTTGGAGCTTTCTTTGGGCCCATGGTGGCTTATTTAGCAGTCACACACAATAAACAAGTGCTAAAAACAATGGATTATTAAGAAATGTTTTGTATGACCTCGTAGGATAATGTTCACTCACTGAGAAACAACACGACACTGCCTGAGAATGTGTGTGGGGGAGGCTTAGTGTGCATGTGGGGCACTCAGTCAGGTACCATACCAACAACGAAAACCGAGGAAAGAAATGAAAACGGAGGCAATATTTTGACAAAAAAAGTCGGCGATAACTGAAATCAACAAAATCAGAGATCGACAAAAAGGGAGGGTCTACTGTATGCTGCTAAGTATGATAATCTATGTACTATCTGTATTTGTGTATACCTGAATAAACTTACAGTGTAGGTAGCCAGTAGGTGTAACCCAGGCAGGCTACACCTACCTGCTACCTACACTGACTTCCTACACATGAATACTACTCACCTCTCATCCAACATTAAAATGGATTAATTGGATTTAAATTATTTCTTATGGGAAATATTGCTTCAGTTTTCATCAGACTTTTTCGAACGGATTAATTGCGAAAACTGAGGTTCCACTGTATTTGATTTTTTTTTTTTGTGAGAACCCCAGGCACAAATAGCATAGGTGAGGTATGGGTAGATCAGTGAATAGTATAGTGTATGTAGTGCTGATTGTGGTACATAGTAGCTTATCTTTGAGAGGATGCCAACTGTTTTGTATACTTTTTTTGTTATGTGTTGGATATGGGTGTTGAATTTCAGGTTGCTGTCAAGGTGCAGACCCAGGAATTTGCCCTCATTATGTTTAGAAATGAGAGTGTTGTCAATCATAATGTTCAGTGGGACATCACCTGTTCTGCTCCCAAACATAATATAGAAGGTTTTTACTTGCAGTCGTCCAGGTCGATATTTTTACTAACTCTTCGTTAACAATAGTGTTGAGTGAGGCAAGATTAAGGTGGGAGATGGCATAAGTTATGTCGTCAGCAAAGAGAATAGGTTTAAGGTGTTGTGATACATTAGGAAGATCATTGTTGTATAAGAGGAAGAGCAGGGGACCAAGGACACTTCCCTGTGGTACTCCAGTATCCAGTGGTCTTGTTGATGAGGTTGTGTCCTTAATAGACGTATTGATGTCTGTTAGTAAGGAAGGATTTGAAATATATAAGTGCCTGGCCTCTTATACCATAATGATCAAGTTTGTGGAGTAGGATATACCTTATACCTTACCTTACCTTTGAAGAGTTTCAAGAGTTTCTCTACTCTCTGAGCCCGGTCATAGGCCAGGCTCGTCTGGTGCTTGCCTGGTCAACCAGGCTGTTGCTGCTGGAGGCCTGCTGCCCCACATAACTATCACAGCCTGGTTGATCTGGCACCTGGTGAAGATACCTGTCAAGTTTCCTCTTGAAGGCTTCTACACTTGTTCCAGCAGTGTTTCGGAAATCTTCTGGTAAGATGTTGAAAAGTCTAGGACCCCGGATGTTGATACAGTGCTCCCTTATTGTCCCCACCACACCCCTGCTCCTCACTGGGTTTATTTTACACTTCCTCCCATATCTCTTGCTCCAGTATGTTGTTGTGGCAGTGTGCAGATTTTGTACCAGGCCCTAGAGTACTTTCCAGGTATATATTATCATGTACTATCTCTCTCTCCTCCGCTCCAATGAGTACATGTTCAAGACTTGAAGGCGTTCCCAGTAATTTAGATGTTTCACTGGCTCAATGTGAGCCGTAAACAATCTCTGTATTTGTTTCAGCTCTGATATTTCTCCTGCTTTTAATGAGGCCGTCAGCACTGAGCAATATTCTAAGTGAGGGAGCACTAGCGATTTGAAGAGTGTCACCATCAGCATTATTTCCCTTGTTTTGAAAGTTCTCAATACCCACCCCATCATCTTCCTGCCTGTTGTGATCTTTGTCTTGTTATGGTCTTTAAAAGAAAGATCTGCAGACATAATTATTCCCAAGTCCTTTACGTGTTCCTTTCGTTCTATGTGGTGACCTTGAGTTTTGTATATAGTGTTCCTTTTGAGTTCTTCATTCTTTCCATACCTAAGCAGCTGAAACTTATCACCATTGAACGTCATGTTGTTCTCCACTGCCCACTGGAAAACCATGCTTATGTCTTCCTGTAATTTTTCAGTGTCCTCTACAATAGTGACTTTCATACTTATTTTAGTATCATCTGCAAATGACGATACAAAAGTGTGCCGGGTGTTTTTATCTATGTCTGCTATGAGGATGAGGAACAGCAGAGTTGCCAGGACAGTGCCTTGGGGCACTGAGCTTTGACCTTGCTGATGCTGGATCTTGCCCTGTTCACTACTACTTTTTGTGTTCTGTGTGTTAGGAACTCGAAAATCCATCTGCCTACCTTCCCCGTAATGCCCATGGCCATCATTTTGTGCGCTATCACTCCATGATCGCATTTGTCAAATGCCTTCGCAAAATCTGTGTAGATCACATCTGCATTTTGGTCGTCTTCCAATGCCTCTGTAATTCTGTCATAATGGTTCAGCAGCTGTGACAGGCATGATCGTCCTGCTCTAAAGCCATGCTGATTCGGGTTATGTTGGTTGTGCTGGTCCATGACCTTTGTAATCTGCCGTCTCTATCACTCTTTCAAAGATTTTTATGATGTGAGAAGTTAGGGCTACTGGTCTGTAATTTTTAGCTAGTGCTCTACTACCTCCCTCATGAAAAGGGGGCTATGTCTGCACTCTTTAAGTCCTTTGGTATTTCACCTAGTTCTAAGCTCTTTCTCTAAAGAACACTAAGTGCTCTTGCTAAAGGTACTTTGCACTTCTTTATAAATAAAGCATTCCATGAATCTGGTCCAGGTGCTGAGTGAGTGGGCATGTTGTCCATTTCTTTTTCAAAATCTATGGGATTTGTACTAATATCAGTTAGTTGGTCTGCGCGGCCTTCTGCTGGAGTGAAAAAATATTTCTGCATTTTCTACCTTACTGTCATTTAGTAGGTTGCTGAACACCAACTCATACTGTTCTTTTAGGATTTCACTCATTTCCTGTTCATCGTCAGTATGTGAATCTGCTCTTAATAATGGTCCAATTCCACAGGATGCTGTGGTCTGCTGTATCAAAAGCTTTCCTTAGGTAGATAAAAAGTCCTATTGGATATTAATTTTTCCAAGTGCTGTGTAAAGCAGGTCTAGCATTTTTACAATTGCATTGTTTGTGCCTTTGCTTTTCCTGAAGCCAAATTGACAGGGGTTGAGGATGCTTTGCACTGTTATGAAGGAGTATAACCTCTTATGCACTAGTTTCTCGAAGATTTTGGATAGCAATGGTAAGTTCAATATTGGCCTGTAGTTGTTTACATCTGTGCGGTCACCACCTTTGTGCATCTTGAGTAGTGTCGGGAAAGTGCTGGTTTCTAGTGATTTGTTAAAGAGTAATGAAATAGCGGTCGAAAGAACATGTGCTACTTGTTTGTACAATAATGAGCCAGATTTCCTGTTTTTTTTTAACCCTTTAAACTGTCCAAACGTAGATCTACATTCACCTGTGTAGTGATCTGAATATTTTGAAAAAAGAAATAGTTTTATTTTTTAACTTTTTGACTGTTTCAGTCGTATATATACGTCTTACGAGCCACTGTTTCGGACGTATTAATACGCATAAATTCTAGCGGCTTCAAATCAAGTGGGAGAAAGCTGGTAGGCCCATATATGAGAGAATGGGTCTGTGTGGTCAGTGTGCGCTGTATAAAAAAATCCTGCAGCGCGCAGTGCATAATGAGAAAAAAAAACTCTGACCATGTTTTTGGTTTAAAACGCCGACTTTGAGGTGTATTTTCGTATAGTATTTATGGTTGTATTCTCTTTTTCGTGGTTTCATTTGATAGAATGGAAAACATACTACAGAAATAGAGATGATTTTGATTAGTTTCATGATGAAAATGACCTTGAAATTGAGCTCAAATTAGGGGAAATGATCGATTTTTGCCAATGTTCAAGAGTAAACAAATCACGGCACACGTCCAATACACATCAACTGGTGAGTCTAATATTCTTTCACAAGTGCACTGATATTATTTATACCATTTTTACAATAATGCAATAGTCTGCATAACTGTAAATCTTTTATTTTTGTCACTGTAAGCTCAGTGAGAGTTCATAGGGTATAACCGTTTCTGCTCACGTGACCAACCGTTGCAACCGTTAGCCCAATGTCAAAGGTCACCTATGTCAAAGGTCAATACTTTGAAAGCTATGAGCCCTGCTCGGGGCAGTGCCTCAGTCACCATCCGGACACCGTGTGTAGAAGAACCAGGCTTGCGGGTCTTGAGATTCCACCCTGTCTATTGCCTTAATACACCAAGTTACCATCCCAAACTCGTCTGTTCATTACCCAATCTACGAAAGAACCTCCAAGCAACATTTTGTGTGAATAAAAAATCAAAATAGAAAGCAAGAGTAATATAAGAGGGCCTAAAGACATGACTAATGAACAGATAACATCTTATTTTAGTGCCAGGAATGTCTGCATTGTTTATTCTGGACTCTATTTTGAAATTGACAACTTTTTTATTTTGAAATTGGCCAAATTGCCAATTTCTGATCACTTTATTGGGTAGTTGAAATTGGTAAATTGGTGGTTTCTTGTACTCAATCGATAGAACAAATGGAGTTCTAAATAAATATCTATGAGTTTGGTCGACTGGAACTATGGAATTTACCGAAAATAGGGCTCAAAGTTGGCGGAATTGCCGATGCGTATATATCGCTGAGATCACTAACTTCGCGAGAGCGTAATTCCATAAGTTTTCCATCAAATTTCATACTTTTGGTGTCATTACCATCGGGAGAAGATTCTCTATCATTTCATAAGATTTTTTTTTTTTTTTTTTTTAATTTTGCGACAACAGGAGAGCACTCAGGATTAGGGGTTGTGACAGTCAAATGGTTAATGAATAGCACATATTTCTACATGTTATAGAATAAAAAAAAATTTATGGTCAGTACTTACTGAGATATTAGCCTGCGATCTTGGTGCTGGATGCTCATCTGACAGCAACATCGACTCCTGCCTCTTGCAGAAGTGTTGTCAATATACCTTTTTTTCTCATTTTTATTTTAATTTATATATTTTTATGTTCTGATAATTACAATTTATAATAGTTCTTGTGATTTCATAGCCAATCTTTGTTCTGACACTAATATTAGGTACTGAAATACAGTGGACCCCCGAGTTTTGAACTTAATCCATTCCAGGAGCTAGTTCTAAAGTCGAAACATTCGAAACTCGAAGAAATATTTCCCATAAGAAATAATGTAAATCCAATTAATCCATTTCAGAAACCCAAAAATATTCACAAAAAATACATTTTATAGAGATTAATTATAGTTTTACATATACACAACAAACATACATAGTACAATTATTAATAAATAAACATTTAAATAAACATAAAATAACATTTTTACTTACCTTTAACCCTTTCAGGGTTAAATGGTAGAGAATCTTTTTCTGAAGGTAATAAAACAAAGTACAAAATTTGATTGAAAATTGACAAAATTATGCTCTCGTGAATTTTGTTGTGTCAGCGATATTTACGCATCGGCGATTTTGCAGACTTTGACTCCCATTTTAGGCCAATTACATTATTCCAGTCGACAAAATTCTTAGCTATTTCACTAGTATTACTTCTATTCTATCGATTGAGCAACAAGAAATTGCCCAGTCAACTGTTTCAACTACAAAGTGATTGGAAATTGGTAATTTAGCCAATTTAACTCAAAGTTCAACATATTCCAATTTCAAAATAGGGTGCAAAATAAACAATGCAGACATTCCTGGCACTAAACTAACATTTCCTCTGTTCATTAGTTACGTTTTCAGTCTTTACAAATGAATTCCATTTTGATTTTTATTCACATAATGAATTTTTATTCAAACCAAAAAATGGAAGATTTACTGTTATGCAATATTGTAATAATTGTACAAATAATATCACCACATTTGTGAACGTATATTAGACCCATCAGCTGGCGCGTATTAGACGTGTGAGGTCATTTGTTTACTCTTGAACATCGGCAAAAATTGAACATTTCCGCTAATCTGAGCTCAGTTTCAAGCCATGTCTAGTACTAAAACCAATCAAAATCATCTCTAACTATAACATATCTTCCATTCTATCAAATGAAAACCAAGAAATCCAAATACAACTAAAAAAAATATACGAAAAAACACTAAAAAGTCGCTGTTTTAATAGAAAATTACGGTTTCAGTTTTTTTTTTTCATTATGCACTTTTGCTGCAGGATTTGTTTTATGTGGTCACCTTACCACATAGATGTATTCTCTCATATCTAGGCCAAAATTTTCCCCCAAAAAATTATCTGAGTGAGCTGAGCTCATGACGTAAAAACTACGGTTTGGACCCACAACTCAAAAACCCTAGAACTATGGCACGGGCCCTGAAAGGGTTAATGAAGATTGTTTATGGCATCTGGAAGATTGGGGGGGAGTGAGGAGGGAGGGCTTATATTTGGAAGGGGAAAACCCCCCCTTAAAGACTTCCCGGGGAACAAGTACCCCTTTTGGGGTTACTTCCCCTTTTTTGTCTTTTAATGCCACTAGGGCCAGCTTTTTAGAGTCACTGGACCCTGTCTCACTAAATAACTCTAGAGGGCTCTGGGTTTTTGGGACCCCCTTTTAAAATGTCCTTAAAAAGGGAATTGTTTTATCACTGAACATGTTGCAGAGATGGGTTGTTTCAGCTTGCTCAGGGTGGTTTTTACCAAAATTTTTTTACATCTTTTTACTTTGCACAAATCTCCCCTTTAAACT
>WNWK01011566.1:0-63917 GCA_009830355.1 Cherax destructor
AGGGAGCTGAGGTGCTATGTGTACCCTAACAACAATATTCAACACATCTATCGAAACAAGGAGACTACCTGAGGTATGGAAGACAAGCAAATGTAGTCCCAGTCTTTAAAAAAGGAAACAGACATGAAGCACTTAACTACAGACCAGTGTCACTGACATGTATAGTATGCAAAGTCATGGAGAAGATTATCAGGAGAAGAGTGGTGGAACACCTAGAAAGGAATGAGCTTATCAACGGCAGTCAACACTGTTTCAGAGACGGGAAATCCTGTGTCACAAACCTACTGGAGTTCTATGACAGGGTGACAGCAGTAAGACAAGAGAGAGAGGGGTGGGTAGATTGCATTTTCTTGGACTGTAAGAATGCGTTTGACACGGTTCCACACAAGAGATTAGTGCAAAAAATGGAGGACCAGGCAGGGATAACAGGGAAGGCACTACAATGGAACAGGGAATACCTGTCAGGAAGACAGCAGCGAGTCATGGTACGTGGCGAGGTGTCAAAGTGGGCGTCTGTGACGAGTGGGGTTCCACAGGGGTCAGTCCTAGGACCGGTGCTGTTTCTGGTATTTGTGAATGACATACCTGGAGTCTACCTGGAGGGTATTCCGGGGATCGACGTCCCCGCGGCCCGGTCTATGACCAGGCCTCCCGGTGGATCAGGGCCTGATCAACGACGCTGTTACTGCTGGCTGCACGTAGTCCAACGTACGAACCACAGCCCGGCTGATCTGGCACTGACTTTAGGTATCTGTCCAGGTCCCTCTTGAAGGCAACCAGAGGTCTACTGGTAATGCCTCTTATGGCTGGTGGGTGGCTGTTGAACAGTCTTGGGCCCCGGACACTTATTGTGTTTTCTTTTAGTGTACCAGTGGCGCCCCTACTTTTCACTTGGGGTACGTTGCACCGTCTGCCAAGTCTTTTGCTTTCGCATGGAGTGATTTCTGTGTGCATATTAGGGACCAATCCCTCCAGAATCTTCCAGGTGTAGATTATGATATCTCTCTCTCGCCTGCGCTCCAGTGAATATAAGTCTAGTGCTTCCAGGCGTTCCCAGTAGTTAAGGTATTTGATGGAACTTATACGTGCAGTAAAGGTTCTCTGTACATTCTCTAGATCTGCAATTTCACCTGCCTTGAATGGGGATATTAATGTACAGCAGTGTTCTAGCCTAGAGAGAACAATTGATTTAAAAAGGATCATCATTGGCTTGGCATCTCTTGTCTTGAATGTTCTCATTATCCATCCTATCAGTTTCCTCGCAGATGTAATAGTGGCATTGTTGTGGTCCTTGAAGGTGAGGTCTTCGGACATTACCGCACCCAGGTCCTTCACATTACTTTTCCGCTCTATTGTGTGATTGGAGTTTGTAATATATCTCAGTCCTAGCTATTATTTCCTCCAGTTTTCCATAACGGAGTAGTTGGACGGAAGGAATAACAGCCGAAGTGTCCCTGTTTGCAGATGATGTGAAGTTGATGAGAAGGATTCAATCGGACGAGGACCAGGCAGAACTACAAAGGGATCTGGACAGGCTGCAGACCTGGTCCAGGAATTGGCTTCTTGAGTTCAACCCCACCAAGTGCAAAGTCATGAAGATTGGGGAAGGGCAAAGAAGACCGCAGATGGAGTACAGTCTAGGGGCCAGAGACTACAAACCTCACCCAAGGAAAAAGATCTTGGGGTGAGTATAACACCAGGCACATCTCCTGAGGCGCACATCAACCAAATAACTGCTGCAGCATACGGCGCCTAGCAAACCTAAGAACAGCATTTCAACATCTTAATAAGGAATCGTTCAGGACCCTGTACACTGTGTACGTTAGGCCCATACTGGAGTACTCAGCATCAGTTTGGAACCCACACCTAGCCAAGCACATAAATAAAATAGAGATAGTGCAAAGGTTTGCAACAAGACTAGTCCCGGAGCTACGGGGTATGTCCTACGAGGAGAGGTTAAGGGAAATCGACCTGACGACACTGGATGACAGGAGAGATAAGGGGGACATGATAACGACATATAAAATACTGAGAGGAATTGACAAGTGGACAGAGACAGAATGTTCCAGAGATGGGGCACAGCAACAAGGGGACACAGTTGGAAGTTGAAGACTCAGATGAATCACAGGGATGTTAGGAAGTATTTCTTCAGTCACAGAGGGTCAGGAAGTGGAATAGCTTGGGAAGCAATGTAGTGGATCCATTCATAGCTTTAAGAAGAGGTATGCTAAGGCTCATGGCGAAGGGAGAGAGACCCAGTAGCGGCCAGTGAAGAGGCGGAGCCAGGAGCTATGAATCGACCCCTGCAACAACAACTAGGTGAGTACACACACACACACACAGGAGTGTAAGAGCAGTTGCTGGAGATACAAGCAGACAAGGAGTCAGGCAAGCGTGTAACTTGAGAAAGTGTATGGAGATAAGAGAAGAGCCACGCTCTAGATGTAGATAAGAATGAAATGTGGTCAGTAATGCGAGCCAGGGAACCCGAGCACCAGAGCCAGGGAACCCGAGCACCAGAGCCAGGGAACCCGAGCACCAGAGCCAGAAAACCCGAGCACCAGAGCCAGGGAACCCGAGCACCGGAGAATGTTACACAAACATCGGAAAGTGCACTACCTTCATGGGATATTCTGCACAGTTTTTAACCTTATATAAACAAGCAGATAAAGCGTTTATTCTGTTAGTGGAGGCTCTGAGTTCCTGGCTAGTACCAGAGGTGGTACCTACTCAATATATATATATATATATATATATATATATATATATATATATATATATATATATATATATATATATATATTATATAATATATATATATATATATATATATATATATATATATATATATATATATATATATATATATATATATATATATATATATATATATATATATATATATATATATATATATATATATCGTGCCGAATAGATAAAATTGGTCATTTAACAAAAACTCATTTAAAATTAAACCCTTTCTAAAAATTTCTCTTATAAGTTTGTAGATATATATTTTTTGGTTTTACTTAGGGGCGTTCCTGTCTTACGAATTTACTAACTTTTTCACTAAGGTGTTTGAGGAGGTAGATCATGGTAATGAATATTATATTGTGTATATTGACTTCAGTAAGGCTTTCGATAAAGTCCCACATCAGAGACTATTGAGGAAACTTAAGGCACACGGAATAGGAGGAGAAATTTTTTCCTGGGTAGAGGCATGGTTGACAATTAGGCGGCAGAGAGTTTGCATAAATGGAGAGAAATCAGAATGGGGGCACGTCTCAAGCGATGTGCCACAGGGGTCAGTTTTGGGCCCCCTGTTGTTTACAATTTATATAAACGACATAGATGAGGGAATAAATAGTAACATAAGTAAATTTGCTGATGACATCAAAATAGGCCGTCCAATTCATTCAAATGAGGACATTAGAGCACTCCAGGATGATTTGAATAGACTTATGCAGTGGTCGGAGAAGTGGCAGATGCAGTTTAATGTAAATAAATGCAAAGTTCTAAATGTTGGGCAGGACAATAACCATGCCACATATAAGCTGAATAATGTAGATCTTATTAATTGTGATTGCGAGAAGGATTTAGGAGTTCTGGTTAGTAGTAATCTGAATCCAAGACAACAGTGCATAAGTGTTCGCAATAAAGCTAACAGAATCCTTGGCTTCATATCAAGAAGTATAAATAATAGAAGTCCTCAGGTTGTTCTTCAACTCTATATATCTTTGGTTAGGCCTCATTTAGATCATGCTGCACAGTTCTGGTCACCGTATTACAGAATGGATATAAATGCACTGGAAAACGTACAAAGGAGGATGACAAAGTTGATCCCATGTATCAGAAATCTTCCCTATGAGGATAGGCTGAGGGCCCTGAATCTGCACTCTCTAGAAAGGCGTAGAATTAGGGGGGATATGATTGAGCTGTATAAATGGAAAACAGGAATAAATAAAGGGGATGTAAATAGCGTGCTGAAAATATCCAGCCAAGACAGGACTCGCAGCAATGGTTTCAAGTTGGAAAAGTTCAGATTCAGGAAGGATATAGGAAAGCACTGGTTTGGTAATAGAGTTGTGGATGAGTGGAACAAACTCCCGAGTACCGTCATAGATGGTAAGACGTTGTGTAGTTTTAAAGATAGGTTAGATAAATACATTGGTGGGTGTGGATGGGTGTGAGTTTGGACCTGACTAGCTTGTACTACCAGGTCAGTAGCCGTACTAATTCCTTAAGTGGAAGTGACCTGACCAGGTGGTAGGCTAGATAATTATATGAGTGGGTGCGGTTGGGTGTGAGTTGGTCCTGACTAGCTTATGCTACTAGGTCAGATGCAGTGCTCCTTCCTTAAGTGAATGTAACCTAACCTGGCTGGGTCGAGGCATTGGCCTAAGCCATTGGAGACTTGGACTTGCCTTGCATGGGCCAGTAGGCCTGCTGCAGTGTTCCTTCTTTCTTATGTTCTTATGGTGAAGAGAGATGTGGTCTTGCCGGCCATTCGGGATCGGTTCCCCAGTTTTTTTCCTTCATTTCAGCTGGCTACAGCAAACCCTCAACTCTATTGTTTGGTGAACATAAAATTCCCTCATCAGAGGGTGATCTGCAGGGTGATCCACTCGCTCCACTTCTCTTCTGCTTGGCAGTAAGAGAACTAACTTCCAGCCTACGCAGCGAGCTCAACATCTGGTACCTGGATGATGGCACTCTGGTAGGTACTGAAGAGTCCCTGTTAGAGGACTTACAACTGGTGAAGACACAGGGTGAAGCCTTAGGACTCATCCTTAATCCCTCCAAGTGTGAAATCATCACAACGAACCAGGAAATAATCAATGCTGTTGCGAACAATCCATCCAACAGTACCCTCTTGGGAGCACCGCTGGTCACCAGGCCATCGACACGGTCCTCAAGGACAAAGTGAAGAGAATGGAGGAGAGAATAAGCGATCTTGATGCCCATGATGCCTTGTATCTCCTCACAAGGTGTCTTACTATGCCAAGACTCACTTATTTCCTGAGGTGCGCACCCTCTTTTGACAACTCACCACTTGACGAGTATGACGCACATCTGAGATCAACCTTTAAGAAGGCACCACTCTGTGCGACTGGGAGGTATAGGGGTGCACAAAGCAACGCAGGTAGCTTTACCTGCATTTCTGTCGTCGTGTTTGGCTTCCAGTGGATTAGTCAAGAAGATTGTCCCCGAACGCTTGAGAGGTGTGGTGGGAGCTCAAGACCCCAGGTTCATTGAAGCAGCCGTGAAGTGGGACACCCTTGGAGACTCCTCTAGTAGACCAGCTTCTCAAAAAGAACACAAACAGTCCCATTGGGACAAACCGATCATGAAAAAAATCGCCAACACAATGCTCACCAACACTTCAGGAAAAGACAAAGCCCGTCTCCTAGCGGTGAAAGCACCACACTCATCAGATTTCCTTCTATCCATTTCCAATTCCTTCCTGGGCACTCGACTCGACCCACAGGCCATTCGGATTGGTGTTGCTCTTCGCCTAGTCGCCCCCATACTCACCAAACATAGGTGAATATGCGGCAGGGCGACGGCTTATCAATTCAGAAGGGAAGTATGCTAGACATGAGGAGGTCAACGACATCAAGCAGACTGCTTGGGATTACACTTGTGCCGCCACATTGGCAGACACATACTTGCCATACTCCGTAGCTGAAGGGGGTGGAGCTGCCAGCCACAGGGAGACCCAAAAGACCCGCAAAGGCCTTCCCCCTTGCTATAACTTCATCCCAATAGGGTCGGAGACCATTGGAGCATGGGGAAAGTGTGCTCTAATGTTTCTCAAAGAGCTGGGTGAAAAACTCATCATAGAAACCAAGGACCACAGGGCGGCCAGCTTCCTCTTTCAGAGAGGAAATGCCTGCAGCATTCTGGGCTCGCGGCCCACTGCCGGGGAGCTAGACGAAGTATTTGAGATGTAGCTCTGAGTTATTATCTATGTTGTTTTACTCCCTTTTGTAATCTTGTCAATGCATTTTGTCAATGTATTTTGTCTTTAAATAAAGTATATATAAAATATAGGGGGTGGTAGGAGAAAATTTTCAAAAAGCTTCAGGGAGAACTTTGAGTTTTCCCTGAGGCAAGTTTATTCTTTTCTCTGAGGATGAGGGTCCCCAAGACAGTTCCATAGGTGGTACCTCCCTGAAGAGGTTCCCCACACGTTGACAAGAAAACAGTATTGGAAAATAAACTGAATTTCGACTCCCAACTAGAGCACTGATTAGCAGTATGTACATTAGAAGAACGAGAGCTTCTTATATAAAAACAACAGGCCTACTGAGCGACTCCACTGGAGAGTCTATTGAGCTAAAATTTTGTGCAGCTTATAGAAAGGTTGAACAAATATAAAGTTGATAGAGTTATATTTGAGAAGGACCTGCCAAACATGGGTCAGCAAGAACAGTGTATAACTCTTACATCGAAATTCTATAAACTTCTAATACACAATGACTTAATATGCTACGCCAGTAGAGAGTCAGTGAAGCTAAAAATTTTGTATTATATATTTATAATATTGTGTTTATTGGTTGTTCTCTCCATGATCTAGTAGGTACATTATCTAGTAGGTACATGATCTAGTAGGTACATGGTAGGAGCGTTTCTGTAAAGCAAATTTGGCACTAGTTGGTTTTCCATTTCCCTCTGACAATTATTTGACCTAAGAAAAAAAAAAAGATGATTAAGAACCGACTCAAAATGGATATTCTGAGAATAACAATAATCTGATTCTGCATAAATCTATCAAGAAATATCTTCAAGACGGGAAATGTGCTGATCCCAGGTATCAGAAACTACGACTAAGTCATCCAGGTATGTGTGAATGCCTATTAACCCTTTTATAGCCAGACAGATAAACATTACGTATGCTAAAAAGGGTTATGGCAATAATCTCTTAGAACTACTAATGCAGAGATTTCTTTGTTCCTATCTGTTAGAGGCACCCAGGAGTAGCCCTCGAGGAGATGCAATTTGAATACATATCTGTCGTAACCCACGACGTTCATGACGTCATGCATGGCAGGAAGTGGGTGGGTAACTGACACGACAACTTCATTCAACTTCAGGTTGTTTGTACACTTCCTAACACCACCATTTTGTTTCTTCACAAGAACTCGGTGTGTGGCCCGAGGACGTGAAGATTCCTCCTCTAACACATGCTTCAGTAGGAAATTTATCTCTTGTTGTAGTAATTTATCTCTTGTTGTAGTAATCTCTGCTTCTCCCGGTTACTAATGATGGACAGTGATATCTGTCATTTGTGCTTCCGTGATTTTGGACATAAATGAACGTGGGATTCTAAGTAGATCAGAGTTAGACCATTGTATTTCGGCCCCACTGACTTCTTGCAAGGTGTTAGGCTTATCACTGGGGTCTGTAGGAACAAAGGGCATTGTCATTATTGCGACACTGATGTGCTTGACTTTACCCGTCGCAGGATTGTCAAAAGTGGGTACCATATGATTAAGGTTAAATTTTTTGTCTATCACCTGCATAGGTGCATTAACACTACGCATAGTGTTTGTGACTTGATAAAACCCACTGTGTGGGCGAAACGTTGTCAATAGAGGATCACTGCTTATGTGTTTATTTTTCCATTGTGTCGGTATTTTATACCATTTATTTCCACTACGCATATGCGCTACCTCAGGATACCTGGTGCTTTTATCCACGATTGTGAATATATACTTGTTGTCTGATTTGGCTTAGGTAGAGGCCCCACACAAGTCCGCAAAGGGTTCTCAGCCAGCATTGGACACGGGCGCAGGTTTGATGTGTCCAGGTTTTCACTGGTGTATCTTTGGACGTCCTATTTTAAACATGGTAATCAAAATTTCAAAATTCCTAGATATTCTATAAAAGGTTTTGGCAACACATAACACCCAATAGCGCTAACATCCAATATCACAAAAATCTTTGAAAGGGTTCTAAGAAGCAAGATCGCCACCCATCTAGATACCCATCAATTACACAACCCAGGGCAGCATGGGTTTAGAGCAGGTCGCTCCTGTCTGTCTCAACTACTGGACCACTACGACAAGGTCCTGCATGCACTACAGGACAAACAGAATGCAGATGATATAAAAACAGACTTTGCAAAAGCCTTTGACAAGTGTGACCATGATGTAATAGCACACAAAATGCGTGATAAAGGAATAACAGGAAAAGTTGGTAGATGGATCTATAATTTCCTAACAAATAGAACACAAAGAGTAGTAGTCAACAGATTAAAGTCTGAGGCGGCTACGGTGAAAAGCTCTGTTCCACAAGGCACAGTACTCTCTCCCATCCTGTTCCTCATCCTCATATCGGACATAGACAGTGATATAAGCCACAGTGCAGTGTCTTCCTTTGCAGAGGACACCCGAATCTGCATGACAGTGTCCACCGTTGAAGACACTGCAAAACTCCAAGGAGACATCAACCAAATCTTTAAATGGGCTGCAGAAAACAATATGAAGTTCAATGATGAGAAATTTCAATTACTCAGATATGGAAAACGTGAGGAAATTAAAATCTCATCGGAGTATAAAACAAATTCAAACCACACAATAGAGCGAAAAACTAATGTCAAAGACCTGGGAGTGATCATGTCAGAGGATCTCGCCTTCAAGGACCAAACAATGTAGCAATCGCATCTGCTAGAAAAATGACAGGATGGATAAAGAGAACCTTCAAAACAAGGGATGCCAAGCCCATGTTGACACTTTTCAGGTCTCTTGTTCTATCTAGGCTGGAATATTGCTGCACACTAACTGCACCTTTCAAGGCGGGTGAAATTGCTGACCTAGAAAATGTGCAGAGAACCTTCACGGCACATATAACTGCGATAAACTACCTAAATTACTGGGAACGCTTGAAGTTCCTAAACCTGTACTCTCTAGAACGCAGGCGGGAGAGATACATTATTATATACACTTGGAAAATTCTAAAGGGATTAGTACCAAACTTGCACACGAGTGTCACTTCCTACGAAAGCAAAAGAGTCGGCAGGCGATGCAACAACCCCCCAATGAAAAGCAGGGGTGCCACTAGCATGTTGAGAGACAACACAATAAGTGTCAGGGGCCCAAGACTGTTCAACTGCCTCCCAGCATACATAAGGGGGATTACCAATAAACCCATAACTGTCTTCAAGCAGGCACTGGACAGGCACCTAAAGTCGGTACCTGACCAGCCAGGCTGTGGTTCGTACGTTGGACTGCGTACGACCAGCAGTAACAGCCTGGTTGATCAGGCCCTGATCCAACATGAGGCCTGATCACAGGCCGGGCCGCAGGGGCGTTGACTCCTGGAACTCTCTCCAGGTAAACTCCAGGTATAGATGAATTATGTGTAATCCGCAATACCCGCGATCATTTTTTTTTGGAATGACTAACTTATTAAACGTGGAGCTTCCCTTAACTCCAGTAGTTGTTCATGAATGCTATACAATACCAACAAGATGAAAATTAGACACATATGTAACGTCTGGGTATCTTTAATGTAGACAGAATCTTGGTTCAGAGGACATCTCCACAACCTTCTTCACTACTACTAACCCGTCCCTTGGGTATGACTACTTCCACTGGTGAATCCTGCATACCAGTAACAATGCCTTCGTCTGCTACCCGTCCCCTTTTCACCTGACGCCAGTATATAAGCGCCAGCCTTTTTGCCTGTGCTCCAGATTCTTCACGACTACGGTGCTCTTCACATCAACTCCAAGGCTGAGGGACTGATTACCTAAACTTCTGTATATAGTTCTACTTTCTTCAAATTATATCCTATAATTTGTATTGATAAAGCCACTGGATGGCGAAACGTCCACATTAAAGATACCCAGATGTTGAATATGTGTCTAATTTTCATCTTGCCAGTAGCTGTTTTTCTCTTAATGAAATTATTTTTAATATACTAACAGCTGGAGAGAGACCCAGCATCGTTATCAGAGACCGTCGATTTAAAGGCAAATGAGAGAGAATGGTCCTTGTGGTGCCATTCCCTAAAGGTCTTTTTTGTCGGGCATTGAAGCAGAAGGCATGTTCATGGAGCTTTCACTGGATTTGCCAGGCCCTGGTCAGCTGCCATGGTAAAATAACTTGTCCAACTTAAGTACTATGTCTCCCAATGTAGGGTCAGCATTCTCACCAATTATTTCCTCGGACATTACCTGTGTTACATCCATATCTGGAACTGGTTCAGGAGCAGAGTTCTCAGGATTTACTACAGGATCAAGACGTAATCTGGAAGAAAGTAAATCATTACCATTTAGGAGTTGCGCATCTTTCATGGGAAATTACCTGACACGCTAACATTTAGGTTCCTAGTAAAGGACTTGCACCTTATTAAGATCTCATGAAAGGGGTCTGCAATAACTGCCCCACCAAAAGCTTCAAGGAGTTTATATTTATTAAGGAGCCTGTCGTTGGATGTGTGAAGTATTCTATACAGTAAAAGGGAACATTAAGCCCCGTATCTCTAAAATTACATCAGATTCTTTTATTGACACTTGACTGTCACTATAGAAGGGGGCCATACATACCTCTACTTCGTCCTGGAAATATCGGGAATACTTAACAATGGGGAAACGTTTACCATATGTATCTAAGTACTGGACTCGCTCTACTTACCACCTGTGGAAAACGGTCTTTAGAGTTTGAAAGAGTAAGATAAAATAGCCAGGGTTACGGTAGTGGTGGCACCACATAGGTGCTAGGAGTGTCTGACTGGTTTTCAGAGGTGTCGCTTGGTTCACTCTGATTCCGTCTTCCTACTTCCTGCAGAACTCTTCCATCCGTGTTCTTTATCATCGCAATACTGTTGGAAAAAGACTTATAGGCTCTCTCACTCAAGTAGCAGTTATCCTCAGAAGTGTCGACCAATGTTTCTGCCTCCAGACCTGAGGTCTACCTGTGGTAGTCCACAAAGACCCTCACCTCTTGACCAACCGACTTCAGAAAATTATGCATTAGAAGTAACTGCACCAGGTCACTGAAGATTGAGACTCCAGCTGACTTGTACCACTTTGCAAAGATCTTTGACTGAAGCTTAGTGAAATCTACACAGATTGCCCTGGGTGACGCCTGTATTTGCCCTGTGAACATATGCTGCCCAATGCTTAACTGGCTGCTGCAGAACTCAGGCTCTGACTCAGAAAAATGAGATACTGAAAACACTGATTTTTAATATTAAAATATTCATCACAGGTATGCCGATTTTGTCTCCTCTCTTTCTCCCTGTAATATTCTTCCTTACCAAAAGCACGTTGATCCCTCGTTTGCTCAAGTGTAAGTATCGCCAATTCGAATGCCAACGAAGCAGATTTATCCTGAGATAAACCAGGTCCACCGCCACTTGCCCCAGCGACTGGTGGATTATCAGGTACACATTCAGGAGAATGATCAGCACCATTACGAGGAAGGAAACGGAGTGGGGAGTGGAGACTAATAGGTGTTCCTAGAGCAGCAGACACACCTGATGGTAAAGCCACATTGGATGAATCAGATTTAACTTGTTGAGAATTAGCTCATGAACCTGTGCAACAGTTAGAGTACGATGATATTCAATGACAATGGAAAGAGGAAAGCGCCAACAGCATTATAGAGATAGTCTGGGCAAGAGTTGCAAAGTATATGCCGTCACCAAACGCCTAACAAGCGCAGGAGGTATTACTAAGACAGCACTAGACGTAACAAGCACCACCCGGTAACAATATGCTTAATTAATACACGGCAGCACCAGCACAAGCAATACAAAACTGCTTCAAGACATCCATCTAATATTGCAAACACGGGTACACCAACAAATGGACTGTAATGCTTGACCATAAATCAAGAACAAACTTCAGAAATAAAGGTATTGAAAAGGTAAACACAAAGGGAGGTTTTTGAGTACCCTTTAATTCCCTCCTCCAATATTTACAATATATACGGTGTGCAGAAGAGCAGCAAAATGTTAATTAGTGAGAGGGCAAAGTGAGTTGGCTCACTGCAATTGGTTTTCACCTCATACAAGAGAGACAAGTGTACATGTTACACATCCTGATAGTGAGAGTCTGACACTAACCAGAGATGTAAATATAACGTCAGTTAGGCTGGAGTCAACCTTTCACTCAGTTGGCTGATGTATGAACCTGACAGCGATTTAGAACAGCAGGGATGCCCATTCAGCCACACCGAATTAACTGTCAGTTTGGCTTGTACAGAGGGAATGCAAGAATTGACTGTGTGATGAACTCCAAATAAACTGTAACATACTTGAGTCAAGCCACATGAGGTGATTTCCTTTCTCTAGTATAAATACTGCCCATATATAATATATATATATATATATATATATATATATATATATATATATATATATATATCGTGCCGATTAGGTAAAACTGGTCAATTAGCAAGAACTCATCTAAAATTAAGTCCTTTCTAAAATTTTCTCTTATACGTTTAAAGATATATTTTTTTCATTTATGTTAATGTAAGAATTTATAATTTTGTACCAAGAGAAACTTTGAAAACCTACCTAACCTTATTACAACAAGCGCAATTTAATTTAGCCTAACCCAACTAAATATATTTTAGATACGTTAACATTAATTTAATAATAAACAAACACAATGAAATATATTTTTTTCGTTATGTTCAGAATGATTTTAGCGAAATTATTGCATACACAAATTTTCACTTGTCTTATATGGCAAGGTGAGCGTTGCTATTTAAGCCAAAATCGCAAGTTTTACCTAATCTTCTCCTTCAGCTCTTCCTCTCACCGGCTATTCTTCGTCTGTCCCCACTTACCCCTCGCCCCTAGTGGGTCCTTACCTGAGAGTCTGAACTGAACATTACCTAATCGGCACGACACACACACACACACACACATATATATATATATATATATATATATATATATATACTAAGATGCCGGGAGCAATGGGCTAGTAACCCCTTCTCCTGTACAAATCTACTAAAAACGAGAAGAAGAAAAACTTTATAAAACTGGGTTGTCTGAATGTGCGTGGATGTAGTGCGGATGATAAGAAAGAGATGATTGCCGATGTTATGAATGAAAAGAAGTTGGATGTCCTGGCCCTAAGCGAAACAAAGCTGAAGGGGGTAGGCGAGTTTCAGTAGGGAGAAATAAATGGGATTAAGTCAGGAGTATCTGAGAGAGTTAGAGCTAAGGAAGGGGTAGCAATAATGTTGAAGGATCAGTTATGGAAGGAAAAGAGGGAATATAAATGTGTAAATTCAAGGATTATGTGGATTAAAATAAGGGTCGGATGCGAAAAGTGGGTCATAATAAGCGTGTATGCACCTGGAGAAGAGAGGAGTGTAGAGGAGAGAGAGATTTTGGGAGATGTTAAGCGAATGTATAGGAACTTTTGAACCAAATGAGAGAGTAATTGTGGTAGGGGACCTAAATGCTAAAGTGGGAGAAACATGCAGAGAGGGTGTAGCAGGTAAGTTTGGGGTGCCAGGTGTAAATGATAATGGGAGCCCTTTGATTGAACTTTGTATAGAAAGGGGTTTAGTTATAGGTAATACATATTTTAAGAAAAAGAGGATAAATAAGTATACAAGATATGATGTAGGGCGTAATGACAGTAGTTTTTTGGACTATGTATTGGTAGATAAAAGACTGTTGAGTAGACTTCAGGATGTACATGTTTATAGAGGGGCCACAGATATATCAGATCACTTTTTAGTTATAGCTACAGTGGGAGTAAAAGGTAGATGGGATACAAGGAAAACAGAAGCAGTAAGTAAAAGAGAGGTGAAGGTTTATAAACTAAAAGAGGAGGCAGTTAGGGTAAGATATAAACAACTATTGGAGGATAGATGGGCTAGTGAGAGTGTAGGCAATGGGGTCGAAAATGTATGGGGTAGATTTAAAAATGTAGTGTTAGAGTGTTCAGCAGAAGTTTGTGGTTACAGGCGAGTGGGTGCGGGAGGGAAGAGGAGAAAAAGTTAGCATATGAGAGGTTTTTACAAAGTAGAAGTGATGCAAGGAGGGAAGAGTATATGGAGAGAAAAAGAGAGGTTAAAAGAGTGGTGAAGCAATGTAAAAAGAGAGCAGATGAGAGAGTGGGTGAGATGTTATCAGCAAATTTTGTTGAAAATAAGAAAAAGTTTTGGAATGAGATTAATAAGTTGAGGAAGCCTAGAGAACAAATGGATTTGACAGTTAAAAATAGGAGAGGAGAGTTATTAAATGGAGAGTTAGAGGTATCGGGAAGATGGAGAGAATATTTTGAGGATTTGTTAAATGTTGATGAAGACAGGGAAGCTGTGATTTCGTGTGTAGGGCAAGGAGGAATAACATCTTGTAGGAGTGTGGAAGAGCCAGTTGTGGGTGTAGGGGAAGTTCGTGAGGCAGTGGGTAGAATGAAAGGGGGTAAGGCAGCTGGGATTGATGGGATAAAGATAGAAATGTTAAAAGCAGGTGGGGATATAATTTTGGAGTGGTTGGTGCTATTATTTAATAAATGTATGGAAGAGGGTAAGGTACCTAGGGATTGGCAGAGAGCGTGTATTGTTCCTTTGTATAAAAGCAAAGGGGACAAAAGAGAGTGCAAAAATTATAGGGAATAAGTCTGTTGAGTGTACCTGGTAAAGTGTATGGTAGAGTTATTATTGAAAGAATTAAGAGTAAAACAGAAAGCAGGATAGCAGATGAACAAGGGGGCTTTAGGAAAGGTAGGGGGTGTGTAGACCAAGTGTTTACAGTGAAACATATAGGTGAAAAGTATTTGGATAAGGGTAAAGATGTTTTTGTGGCATTTATGGATTTGTAAAAGGCGTATGATAGGGTAGATAGGGGGGCAATGTGGCAGATGTTGCAGGTGTATGGAATAGGAGGAAGGTTACTTAAAGCAGTGAAGAGTTTTTATGAGGATAGTGAGGCTCAGGTTAGAGTGTGAAGGAGGGAAGGGACTATTTCCCAGTAAAAGTGGGCCTTAGACAAGGATGTGTGATGTCACCGTGGTTGTTCAATATATTTGTAGATGGGGTTGTAAGAGAAGTGAATGCGAGGGTCTTGGCAAGAGGTGTTGGGCTAAAAGATAAAGAAGCAAATACAAAGTGGGAGTTGTCACAGTTGCTTTTGCTGATGACACTGTGCTTTGGGAGATTCTGAAGAGAAGTTGCAGAGGTTGGTGGATGAATTTGGTAGGGTGTGTAAAGAAGAAAATTGAAAGTGAATATAGGAAAGAGTAAGGTGATGAGGATAACAAAAAGAATAGGTGACGAAAGATTGGATATCAGATTGGAGGGAGAGAGTATGGAGGAGGTGAATGTATTCAGATATTTGGGAGTGGACATGTCGGCGGATGGGTCTATGAAGGATGAGGGGAATCATAGAATTGATGAGGGAAAAGGGTGAGTGGAGCACTTCGGAGTCTGTGGAGACAAAGAACCTTGTCCATGGAAGTAAAGAGGGAATGTATGAGAGTATAGTTATACCAACGCTCTTATATGGGTGTGAAGCATGGGTGATGAATGTTGCAACGAGAAGAAGGCTGGAGGCAGTGGAGATGTCATGTCTGAGGTCAATGTGTGGTGTGAATATAATGCAGAGAATTCGGAGTTTGGAAATTAGGAGGAGGTGCGGATTACCAAAACGATTGTCCAGAGAGCTGAGGAGGGGTTGTTGAGGTGGTTTGGACATGTAGAGAGAATGGAACGAGACAGAGTGACTTCGAGAGTGTATAAATCTGTAGTGGAGGGAAGGCGGGGTAGGGGTCAGCCAAGGAAAGGTTGGAGGGAGGGGGTAAAGGAAGTTTTGTGTGCGAGGGGCTTGGACTTCCAGCAAGCATGTGTGAGCGTATTTGATAGGAGTGAATGGAGGCATATGGTTTTAATACTTGACGTGCTGTTGGAGTGTGAGCAAAGTAACATTTATGAAGGGATTCAGGAAACCGGCAGGCCGGACTTGAGTTCTGGAGATGGGAAGTACAGTGCCGGCACTCTGAAGGAGGGTGTTAATGTTGCAGTTTTATAACTGTAGTGTAAAGCACCCTTCTGGCAAGACAGTGATGGAGTGAATGATGATGAAAGTTTTTCTTTTTCGGGCCACCCTGCCTTGGTGGGAATCGGCCGATGTGTTAAAAAAATATATATATATATATATATATATATATATATATATATATATATATATATATATATATATATATATATATATATATATATATATATATATATATATATATATATATATATATATAAGGAGGTACCACCTCTGGAACTGTCTTGGGGACCCTCATCCTCAGAGAAAAGAATAAACTTGCCTCAGGGAAAACTCAAAGTTCTCCCTGAAGCTGTTTGAAAATTTTCTCATACCACCCCTATATTTTATATATAATTTATTTAAAGACAAAATACATTGACAAAATACATTGACAAAAATACAATAGGGAATAAAACAATACAGATAACAAATCAGAGCTACATCTCGAATACTTCGTCCAGCTCCCCGGCGGTGGGCCGCGTACCCAGAATGCTGCAACACTGGATAGCAACACTGAGTCTCTGAAAGAGGAACCTGGTCGCCCTGTAATCCTTGGTTTCTATGATGAGTTTTTCACCTAGCTCTTTGAGGAAATTTAGAGCACATTTGCCTCATGCTCCATGGGTCTCCGACCCAATTGGGATGAAGTTATAGCAAGGGGAAAGGCTTTCATATTTGCGGATCTTCTGGGTTTTCCTGTGGCTGGCAGCTGGAATTTCGCTATTTTTTCATAGTGGTTGTTTTGCATATTGTGATATCACCTGTTTACTGGGATCTTTTGCATACACACACACACACACACACACACACACACACACACACACACACACACACATCATATATATATATATATATATATATATATATATATATATATATATATATATATATATATATATATATATATATATGTCATGATTAGGTAAAACTGTCAATTAGCAAGAACTCATCTAAAATTAAGTCCTTTCTAAAATTTTTCTTATACGTTTAAAGACATATTTTTTCATTTATGTTAATGTAAGAATTTATAATTTTGTACCAAGAGAAACTTTGAAAACCTTCCTAACCTTATTACAACAAGCGCAATTTAATTTAGCCTAACCCAACTAAATATATTTTAGATACGTTAACAATAATTAAATAATAAAGAAACACAATTAAATATATTTTTTCGTTATGTTCAGAATGATCTTGGCGAAATTATTCCATACACAAATTTTCACTTGCCTTATATGGCAAGGTGAGCGTTGCTATTTAAGCCAAAATAGCAAGTTTTACCTAATCGGCACGACATATATATATATATATATATATATATATATATATATATATATATATATATATATATATATATATATATATATATATATATATATATATATATATATATATATATATATATATATATATAATGTCGTGCCGATTAGGTAAAACTTGCGATTTTGCTTAAATAGCAACGCTCACCTGCCATATACGACAAGTGAAAATTTGTGTATGCAATAATTTCGCCAAAATCATTCTGAACATAAAGAAAAAATATATTTCATTGTGTTTGTTTATTATTAAATTAATGTTAACGTATCTAAAATATATTTAGTTGGTTAGCTAAATTAAATTGCGTTTGTTGTAATAAGGTTAGGTAGGTTTTCAAAGTTTCTCTTGACAAAATTATAAATTTTACATTAACATAAATGAAAAATATATCTTTAAACGTAAGAGAAAATTTAGAAAGGATTTAATTTTAGATGAGTTCTTGTAATTGACAGTTATTTAATCGGCACGAAATATATATATATATGTCGTGCCGATTAGGTAAAACTTGCGATTTTGGCTTAAATAGCAACGCTCACCTTGCCATATAAGACAAGTGAAAATTTGTGTATGGAATAATTTCGCCAAAATCATTCTGAACATAACGAAAAAAATATATTTCATTGTGTTTTTGTATTATTAAATTTATGTTAACGTATCTAAAATATATTTAGTTGGGTTAGGCTAAATTAAATTGCGCTTGTTGTAATAAGGTTAGGTAGGTTTTCAAAGTTTCTCTTGGTACAAAATTATAAATTCTTAAATTAACATAAATGGAAAATATATATCTTTAAACGTATAAGAGAAAATTTTAGAAAGGACTTAATTTTAGATGAGTTCTTGCTAATTGACCAGTTTTACCTAATCGCACGACATATATATATATATATATATATATATATATATATATATATATATATATATATATATACAGTGGTACCCGGTTTACGATGGTCCCAAACTCACCCTTTTATGTAAGTTTATTTTTAAATGCTTTTGTAAGTGTAATTTTGGGGTCTAAAAGGACTAGTCTATTTTACAACTTTTCTTAAGGAGATAAATTCGTTTGGTAATGGCACTTGAACAGCATTCTGGAATGAAAAATATCGTAAACCGGGTACCACTGTATATATATATATATATATGTCGTGCCGATTAGGTAAAACTTGCGATTTTGGCTTAAATAGCAACGCTCACCTTGCCATATAGGACAAGTGAAAATTTGTGTATGCAATAATTTCGCCAAAATCATTCTGAACATAACGAAAAATATATTTCATTGTGTTTGTTTATTATTAAATTAATGTTAACGTATCTAAAATATATTTAGTTGGGTTAGGCTAAATTAAATTGCGCTTGTTGTAATAAGGTTAGGTAGGTTTTCAAAGTTTCTCATTGTACAAAATTATAAATTCTTACATTAACATAAATGAAAAAATATATCTTTAAACGTATAAGATAAAATTTTAGAAAGGACTTAATTTTAGATGAGTTCTTGCTAATTGACCAGTTTTACCTAATCGGCACGACATATATATATATATATATATATATATATATATATATATATATATATATATATATATATATATATATATATATATATATATATATATATATATATATATTCTCATCATCTTCCCAATACCTCCAACTCCCCATCTACTAACTTCTTCATTCTGTTTTTAACAGTCAAATCCATTCGTTCCCTAGGCTTTCTCAACTTAATCTCACTCCAAAACTTTTTCTTATTCTCAGCAAAATTTGTTGACAGCATCTCACCCACTCTCTCATTTGCTCTTATTTTACATTTCTTCATCACTCTCTTAACCTCTCTTTTTCTACATATACTCCTCTCTCCTTATATCACTTCTACTTTGTAAAAACATCTCATATACTAACTTTTTCCCTCTTACTACTCTCATTACCTCATCATTCCACCAATCGCTCCGCATCCAACCCTTCTATATCCACAAACTTCTGCTGAACACTCTAACACTGCATTCTTAAATCTACTCCATACCTCTTCAGTCTCATTACCTATCCTCTCTAGCCCATCTTTCTACCAATAGTTGTTTATATGTTATTCAATCTGCCTCCTCCTTTAGTTTATAAACTTTCACCTCTCTCTTACTTGCTGATACCATTCCCCTTGTATTACATCTGCCTTTTACTCTCACTGTAGCTAAAACTAAAAATTGATCTGTTATATCTGTTGCCCCTCTATAAACATGTACTTCCTGAAGTCTAATCCATTTTTTAAAACATTTTTTTAACTATTACCAAACCTTTTTCTGAACAAGATTCAAAGGACCTCCATTTTCGTTTACCTCTGGAACCCCAAACTTACCTGCCACTTCTTCTATAACTATAACTGTTTCTCCCACTTTGGCATTCGTATCCCCTACCACAATTACTCTCTCACTTAGTTTGAGAATTAAACATGTACTCACCTAATTGTGGTTGCAGGGGTCGAGTGTGTGTGTGTGCGTGTGTGTTTACCACTAGGTATGATGAGGCTGGCACACAACTCTACCAATGTACTTGGAGGATCCCAAAAATGATATTCAACTTTTAACATTCCAAAATCTTCACTCTTACTCTTATAATCATAAAAGGTAATAACTCCCTCTGTCTCTGTTTGTCTGTTTGTCGCTCTCTCTCTCTCTTTCTGTCTGTCTGTTTGTCTCTCTTTCTCTCTCTCTCTCTCTCTCTCACTTCTCTCTCTCTCTCACTCTCACTCTGACGCCACACAGAAGCTGCTGCAACACTATGGCAGAGGGAAGGGATGCAGAAGCTGTCAAAACATCACACAGGAAAAAAGGTCGTGTTTTTTCACTGGCTCTATTTTCAATACAGATTATCAGTACCACAACAACACACCACACACACACACACACACACACACACACACACACACACACTAAACACACCTAGCAAGGAATGGGTTCATACATGACAACCAGCACGGCTTCAGGGAGGGGAAATCCTGTGTCACAAACCTTCTGGAGATCTACAACAAGGTAACAGAAGTAGGACAGAAGAGAGAGAGAGAGAGAGGGGGTGAGGGGGGTATGTGGCATATTCTTGGACTGTAAGAAGGCTTTCGAAGCAATACCGCACGAGAGATTAGATACAAAAGCTAGAGGAGCAGGAAGGAATAGCAGGAAAAGCACTGCATTGGATCAGGGAATACCTGACAGGAAGGAAACAACGTGACGAGGGAACACAAGCTTGACCTGACTTCAGCCAGGGAACACAAGCTTGACCTGACTTCAGCCAGGGAACACAAGCTTGACCTGACTTCAGCCAGGGAACACAAGCTTGACCTGACTTCAGCCAGGGAACACAAGCTTGACCTGACTTCAGCCAGAGAACACAAGCTTGACCAGACTTCAGCCAGGGAACACAAGATTGACCTGACTATAGCCAGGGAACACAAGCTTGACCTGACTACAGCAAGGGAACACAAGCTTGACCTGACTACAGCCAGGGAACACAAGCTTGACCTGACTACAGCCAGGGAACACAAGCTTGACCTGACTACAGCCAGGGAACACAAGCTTGACCTGACTACAGCCAGGGAACACAAGCTTGACCTGACTACAGCCAGGGAACACAAGCTTGACCTGACTTCAGCCAGAGAACACAAGCTTGACCTGACTTCAGCCAGGGAACACAAGCTTGACCTGACTACAGCCAGGGAACACAAGCTTGACCTGACTACAGCCAGGAACACAAGCTTGACCTGACTACAGCCAGGGAACACAAGCTTGACCTGACTACAGCCAGGAACACAAGCTGACCTGACTACAGCCAGGAACACAAGCTTGACCTGACTACAGCCAGGGAACACAAGCTTGACCTGTAGCACATAGTCAGCCAGGGAACACAAGCTTGACCTGACTACAGCCAGGAACACAAGCTTGACCTGACTACAGCCAGGGAACACAAGCTTGACGTGACTACAGCCAGGAACACAAGCTTGACCTGACTACAGCCAGGGAACACAAGCTTGACCTGACTACAGCCAGGGAACACAAGCTTGACCTGACTACAGCCAGGGAACACAAGCTTGACCTGACTACAGCCAGGGAACACAAGCTTGACCTGACTACAGCCAGGAACACATGAGCTTCGACCTGGCTACAGCCAGGAACACAAGCTGACCTGACTACAGCCAGGGAACACAAGCTTGACCTGACTACAGCCAGGGAACACAAGCTTGACCTGACTACAGCCAGGGAACACAAGCTTGACCTGACTACAGCCAGGTAACACAAGCTTGACCTGACTACAGCCAGGGAACACAAGCTTGACCTGACTACAGCCAGGGAACACAAGCTTGACCTGACTACAGCCAGGGAACACACGCTTGACATAATTTCTCTAATTAATAATTTCGAAGCTTTGAAACTTTAAGTTTTATTTAAATAACAAGAAAAGTACAGTCAGTTCCTTAACAAAGGTGCTCTGTACATAGTAAATTTTTTTAGTACATGCGACTGAAAAAAAACATCTGTAGTTATTTAGAGCGTAGAGAGACCTTCAAAAAATGCGCTGTTCAAATTTCAGTGGGAGCGTTTACTGGCATTTACCACAAAATGCATTGCTGTATATAGAGATGTATACGAGAGCTGACCACTGTGTTATCTATGCTCCTCTACAGGAAATTATTCGTAAGTCAATTGAAAAAAAGTTCATCTTTAATTGCATTGTTGGTGGAAAAGCTTTCATAGTGGTACACGATATTTATATTTCCACAAAGTTTTATCAGTCGCATTTACTTAAAAGTTCCACTATGGAGAAAAACTTTGTGAGGGAGTTGACAAGTATACCAGTTTGCGACGAGGCGTTAATTAACGTCTTCATGTATTAAATAAAGACGATGATGGCAGAGTTTAGCCAGGGCAGGACCCAGGTGCCCTGGGTGGGATAACTGGTATACCTGGCCGCTGCCTCTCGCTCGCTGCTTCTAACAAGCAAAAGCCGCTTGACTGAATTTTAAACACGCTAAGGAGATGAGGTTATATTGTACGTTCGGGATTACTGAAGACTGTCGATGAGTGAAATTTTGGGAGTTAATCCTAAGTTTGTGGTTGAACGGTGTTACCACCATCACAACCATTACCACCACCATCACAACCACTACAACCACCATCACAACCACTACAACCACCATCACAACCACTACAACCACCATCACAACCATTACCACCATCACAACCACTACCACCACCATCACAACCATTACAACCACCATCACAACCATTACCACCACCATCACAACCATTACCACCATCACAACCACTACCACCACCATCACAACCATTACCACCATCACAACCATTACCACCACCATCACAACCATTACCACTATCACAACCACTACCACCACCATCATAACCATTACCACCATCACAACCACTACCACCACCATCACAACCATTACCACCATCACAACCACTACCACCACCATCATAACCACTATCACTACCATCATAACCACTACCACCACCACTACCATCACAACCACTACCACCACCATCACAACCATTACCGCCATCACAACCACTACCACCACCATAACAACCACTACCACCACCATCACAACCACTATCACCACCATCATAACCACTACCACTACAACTACCATCACAACCACTACCACCACCATCACAACCATTACCACCATCACAACTATTACCACCATCACAACCACTACCACCACCATCACAACCATTACTACCATCACTACCACTATCACCATCACTACCACCATCACAACAACTACTACCACCATCACAACCACTACCACCATCACAACAAATACTACCACCATCACAACCACTGCCACCACATCACAATCACTTTGTTACCACATCACCATCACTACAACTTTGTTACCACGTCACAATCACTACCACTTTGTTACCACATCACAATCATTACCATTGCGTTACCACCATCACAATCACCACCACTTTGTTACCACCATCACTACCACTTTGTTAGCGCATCACAATCACTACCACTTTGTTACCACATCACAATCACTACCACTTTTTACCTCATCACAATAACTACCACTTTGTTACCACATCACAATCACTACTACTTTGTTACCACATCACAATCACTACCACTTTGTTACCACATCACAATCACTACCACTTTGTTACAACTATCACTACCACTTTGTTACCACATCACAATCACTACCACTTTGTTACCACATCACAATCACTACCACTTTGTTACCACATCACAATCACTACCACTTTGTTACCACATCACAATCACTACTCCTTTGTTACAACCATCACTACCACTTTGTTACCACATCACAATCACTACAACTTTGTTAAATCACAATCACTACCATTTTGTAACCACATCACAATCATTACAACTTTGTTATAACCATCACTACCACTTTGTTACCACATCACAATCACTACCACTTTGTTATCACCATCGCAACCACTACCACCATCACTACCACTTTGTTACCATTATCACAATCACTACCACTTTGTTACCACATCACAATCACTACCACTTTGTTACCACATCACAATCACTACCACGTTGTTACCACCATCGCAACCACTACCACCATCACTACCACTTTGTTACCATTATCACAATTACTACCACTTTTTTACCACATCAAAATCACTACCACTTTGTTACCATTATCACAATCACTACCACTTTGTTACCACATCACAATCACTACCACTTTGTTACCACATCACAATCACTACCACGTTGTTACCACCATCGCAACCACTACCACCATCACTACCACTTTGTTACCATTATCACAATCACTACCACTTTGTTACCACATCAAAATCACTACCACTTTGTTACTATTATCACAATCACTACCACTTTGTTACCACATCACAATCACTACCACTTTGTTACCATTATCACAATCACTACCACTTTGTTACCACATCACAATCACTACCACTTTGTTACCATTATTACAATCACTACCACTTTGTTACCACCATCGCAACCACTACCACTATCACTACCACTTTGTTACCATTATCACAATCACTACCACTTTGTTACCACCATCACAACCACTACCACCATCACCACCACTTATAAAAGTCCACTTTGAGCTTCATATTAATTTCCTCAAGAATATAATACATGAAGAACCTTGTTCAAAATATTTTTGAAATAAATAACTGGATAAACGTCAATTGATTTTTGTCAGTAAATCTCGACTTCCAGTTAGTGTCCCGTGGCTTGAATGACAACGCTCTTGCCTCACACACTGAGTATCCTTGGTTCAATCTCCGGCATGGGTGGAAACATTGGGCATGTTTCCTTACATCTACTGTACATGTTCACCTAGAAGTAGGTATCTGGGTGCTAGTGGACTAGTGTGGGTGGCATCCTGGGGAACAAGATGGAAGTACCACAATGGAAATAAGACAGACAGTACTCGATGACGCACTGACTTTCTTTTGATATCCTGGGTGGCTAACCCTCCCCTGGTTTAAAAAACAACAACATATCTTATCATTCTGCTAAAGAGGACCTCAGATGAAGGTTGAAATATGTGTACTCTGGAAACTATCAAGAGAAAATGGGATGGGTCACCTCCCGTGGTGAGGAAAAATATATCGCAAGGTAAACAGGAGACAAATATTCATGGATACAACTTTATTACAAGCAAAATAATAAAGAAAATTATGAATAATAAGATGGTGAGGAATTATACACGTGTGCAATATCTAGGTAGCTTCACATGTGTAACACCTGTGTAGCTTCACATGTGTAACACCTGTGTAGCTTCACATGTGTAACACCTGTGTAGCTTCACATGTGTAACACCTGTGTAGCTTCACATGTGTAACACCTGTGTAGCTTCACATGTGTAACACCTGTGTAGCTTCATATGTGGAGGATGGGCTCCTACGATAACGTGGACTGTATGTTACTTAATACTACTTAGCTTATTGATGAATCCAAGATGTCGCAGCCGCCACCAACACCTTCTCAGGGGATCCATCTATGGCCTCAATCTCCACAGGGCTGTAAGATAAACATCAAGGGATTATAATATATTGCCCCAAAGGAGCGTATGCCCATATTTCAGTCTTAGATGGACTGAAAGGCGTTTTACTCACTGTTTTGGACTTAAAAGTCCACGCATAACCGCCGTCCCTAGGTAAAAATTTGAATGTTCTTGAATACAAGAACTGCGCAGTCCCCTGTTTTGACCAGAACATCAAATTCTTACCTTTCTCGTGTAACTTTGAGCGATGGTGTTGGCTCCACCATATACGGCGGAAATGCTGTCTTGATTGTAGAATGCCGCTGAAGAATCACCGTCTTGTTTCGATGGAGTTCACTTGCGATTGTCTCTACTTTCTGCTTTTTGCAGTCTGAAGCTGCGCACACTTCTGAATATACTGCAATGTTGATGTTATTCACTAAACGCGCTGGAACAGAATTCTTATCTTATTTCCCGACGTTAGTGGAGATTAAATGATATAACGGACGCGAACGAGTAATGTCTATGTTGATTTACGTCGCCTCGCGCCGCATGACCCCTAGAGTCGTATGACCCGTTCTTGCGGTGGCCAAATTCATCTGCCCGCTCGTGCTGCCTTTTGCAGTCTCGTGCAGCCATGTGGTGCCACGAGGTGCCTCGTGGTGCTGTGGTCAGCACAATTCTTGACACACTGTTGACAGTACATCTGGCTTGAATTAAATTGTTTATGCAGCCAGACGCGCCTCCTCTGGCCCTTTCCTAAGGGTGGAAAGGGTGAGGGCCCTTACCAAGGGTAGTAAGGGCGCATACCCCCTCCTTTGGAGAATTTTCTCCACATCATATGTGTAATACCTGTGTAGCTTCATATGTGTAACACCTGTGTAGCTTCACATACTTTAGCTTCTTATATATATATATATATATATATATATATATATATATATATATATATATATATATATATATATATATATATATATATATATATATATATATATATATATATATATATATATATATATATATATATATATATATATATATATATATATATATAATTTAATAAACCTATTTAGAATAAGAAGCTAAAGTATGTTTTTATTTCTTATTTACACGTTTCACAACGCTTCCTGAGTTACGAGAAATTTTAGCTACAATATGATTAGAAATAATAGAAAAAATAAATTCTTTGCATCAGGTGGGAGAGTAAGGAGAGGATCCCAGGAGAGGATCCCAGGAGAGAATCCCAGGAGAGGATCCCAGGAGAGAATCCCAGGAGAGGATCCCAGGAGAGGATCCCAGGAGAGTCGCGTGTAAACACTACTAGATGATCCAGTAGAGAAGAGGAAGTGATAATGGTGGTGAGAGACCAGCGGGTGATGATGATTGCTAGGTCACTGTATGAAGCAGCAGTAGCAGATGCTGCAGCAGATGCAGCAGCACCAGATGCAGCAGCAGATGCTGCAGCACCAGATGCAGCAGCAGATGCAGCAGCTTAAGAGAGAGAGAGAGAGAGGTGGGGAGGGAGGGGTTAGAGAATATGTGGGTTATACCAGTTGTCTAGTTCAACAGTACTTCTATCACTCTCCACGTCTCCTGGACTAAACTGTGAGGAGCTGTTGCTCCCATACGTGGTGAGAAATGAGTGTCACGATGGGTTGTATTTCAGATGAAGGCTTCTTCTACGCTCTGTAGCCTTAGTAAGGACTCCCACTCCACGCCCACTCCACGCCCACTCCACGCCCACTCCACGCCCACTCCACGTTACTCAGTCGCCAGTCACAGCTGTACATGACAAACGCATGTCTAAGGGATCAGAAACTACAGAATGACATAAAAATACAGAACACAGGACCACGTTACGTGCCGGACACGTAGGCTGCACAATGATGAATCAACTGGACGGTAAGTTTAATATTGCAAAAATAAATACAACAATACGGTAACCTAAATGAATACACAAATGAATACACAATTATTGTTCAAAAATGAATCGCTGAAAGCAACAACAACACTAATTAACCCAAATAAAAATAAAATTAGCTGGAAGCAGAAAATACAAGAGTGAGGTGCAGACGCGACCAGGAGAGCTCAGGCAAGTGAGCTCAGGCAAGTGAGCTCAGGCAGGTGAGCTCAGGCAAGTGAGCTCAGGCAAGTGAGCTCAGGCAAGTGAGCTCAGGCAGGTGAGCTCAGGCAGCTGAACTCAGGCAGGTGAGCTGAGGGAGGTGTGTGTCGAGGCTCTCCTGGCTCCACTGGGCAAGAAGTAGACACATGAACAACATCTGGGTATCTTTATTTGTAGACGTTTCGCCAACCAGTGTCTTTATCAATACAAATTCAAGACATAATGGGAGGACTGTAGAACTATATATAAAAGATGAGGTAATCAGTCCCAGGGTCTCGTAGTCTTGAAGACTACAGAACTCATCACCAACTCCAAGGCTGAGGGGACTGATTACCTCATCTTTTATATATAGTTCCACAGTCTTCCAATTATGTCCTTAAATTTGTATTGATAAAGCCGCTGGAGGGCGAAACGTCTACAATAAAGATACCCAGATGTTGTTCATGTCTAATTCTCCATCTTGTAATTAATATATATCATTCATGTACACAGAAGAACAAAAGTAGGAAGAAGAGGAATTAGGCTAAAATAGGCTGGAATTACATTGAACGTACATACATCACGCCTACAAATAGCACTGGTAGGAGAGGAATGCAAAATAAATAAATAAATAAAAATACCTAAAAAAAAAGCCTGAGAAACGCTTAGACAGATGGTTAAAGTGGTTACCTGACCAGCCGCGCTGTGGCTCGCACTTTGGATTACGTGCGGCCGGCTAGTAACAGCCTGGTTGATCAGGCCCTGATCCACCGCGTTGACCCCCGGAACACCCTCCAGGTAGACTCCAGGTAGACTCCAGGTAGACATCTATCCTACACTGGCAACGTTCATTGCACTTTAATAATTTCTAATCACCATAAAATTTCCAATTTTCGACTCAAACGCGAAATTTTGAAAAATAAAACAAACCGCTTTAGAGATAATGGTTTTAAGGGCTCTATCATTTAATTAAAAAACCCTTTTATAATAGTGTAAATACCATTTTCATGGGCTGACATTTATAGGACACACTCACTTAATTAACTAAATAAAACGCCGCTCCGAAATCTGAATATGAAGGCGGCAACTTTTATTAATGCGGATATACTGCGACTGACTCTTTTATGCGCAGCGTCGCACTCAAATAAATATGACCAAATTGATTTCCTAATGAAAACACCATCGCTGCTTGCTGCCGGCCAGGCTATTGTTGCCTGCGATACGCACAGGCAACTCTGTTGACCTGTTGCTCGTTGACTGTTTGTCAGGCAGGGACACCAACTCCTGTTAGGAAATGACAGTTAATCGTTGGTCTCGACCTCACATTCTTGTTATGTGATACATGCCGTTGTTATGTATGCTCTGTTATGTGATACATGCCGTTGTTATGTATGCTCTGTTATGTGATACATGACGTTGTTATGTATGCTCTGTTATGTGATACATGTCGTTGTATGTATGCTCTACTCTGTTATGTGATACAAGCTGTTATGTATGCTCTGTTATGTGATACAAGCTGTTATGTATACTCTGTTACGTGATACATACCGTTATGTATATTATGCTATGTGATACATACAGTTTTGTATACTATGTTATGTGATACACGCCGTTATGTATACTCTGTTATGTGATACACGCCGTTATGTACACTCTGTTATATGATACATGCCGCTCTTACACTTACTCGAGTGTGAGCTGACTGTTGTAGGTAGTATACTGGTAGGTGGTAGTATACTGGCAGGTGGTAGTATACTGGCAGGTGGTAGTATACTGGCAGGTGGTAGTATACTGGCAGGTGGTAGTATACTGGCAGGTGGTAGTATACTGGCAGGTGGTAGTATACTGGTAGGTGGTAGTATACTGGTAGGTGGTAGTATACTGGCAGGTGGTAGTATACTGGTAGGTCATTGACCTCTTCGCTCTCGGGCTGAGAGGTTGTGCGGCGCAGTAGCTCCTGACCTAGTCTTGGCGCAACTTCCGTTTTTCGGCAAGATGGCGACCAGTATGAGGAGGAGACGCAACACAGTGTGTATTGAGTTACTACAGGGAGCTATCTACCCAGTAAATGCTTCTGTTTTGCTGCCAGCGATTATCCGTGACACCTTTGGTGTTATCAACGATGACCTTTACGGAGTTGCCTTGAATGGCTCGAGGAGAATTTTTGTGAAATTCAACACAGCAGAGGCGTATGAGAAGATAGTGGAACGCTACCAGGAGGAATGTATCATCGTCAACACTGGATTAGAGGTCAGGCTAAGGGATGTTTCGGCCTACTATACTTATGTTCGTGTGAGAAACGTGCCATTTGAGACCTTAGGAGTGGACCTAAGTGAAGTATTTCAACAATATGGTGTAGTGCACACGACAACAATGGGGCGTTGGACGGACGGAATTTATGAAGGATTGCCTGAGGGCTCTTACACTTTAAAAATGACCTTAAAACGCCCCATACCGTCATATGTCATGCTGACGAATTTAGGACGCAAGTGTTTGTCACTTACGCAGGACAGCGTAAGACTTGCAGAATGTGGGGCATACGATCATATGGCGGCGGGGTGCCCCGCAGCACTGGCGTCGAGAATGGTGACCCATAATGTACCTGTGGTACAAGCCCCTTTTGAGGAACCTGTACCTGCGAATGTGGTGGAGATGGGTAATGCCAGTTGGGCAGATGTAGTGCAAGGAGTGGAGGACCGTTGTGTGACACTCCCTGAAGCACTGGGTGCTTCGCCAGTGGGTGAGTTGGAACATGTACTAGAGACTGATGGGACGGTGGAGGGTGTGCAACAAGAGGAATTGCCGAAACCAGTGCAAGAGATGATAAGCACTTTTCTGGCTGGTTCGGAGGTGGATGCCTCGGGAACGAACGGAACATTGCAGGGAGAGGAGGAAAGGCTTATCCAAGCTGTTAATGTGTTAGAGGAAGGGGCAGACAGGCTACAGAAGCGAGAGGTGGAGGCCATTGTGCATAGGGAAGAGGAAGTGAGCACGGATGAGATGGAGGTTGGGGTTAAATCTAGAAAGAGGGCTGGCGAAACATCGGATGATGATGCTCTAACACCCTGGCCAGCGTTCAGGCAAGAAGGTATGGGTGGAGAGGCCAGGAAAGGGACAGTGGGAGATCAGGGAAAGGCGGGGGACATAGTGTGAGACAAGACAGGACTAAAGGTAGTATAGTAAAGAGTGCCAGGTAGAACAAAGACACCCAGGGAAAGCCCCCGTTGGCGTATTCCAGTGTTTAACATAAATGCAAATGGCCATAGGGCTGAAGTAAAGCGTAGTTGGATGGAGGTTATACTGAGACGATATGACATAGACGTGTGTTTTATACAAGAGCATAACTTCAGGTGTGGTAGAGATTTGAGATTAAAGGGTATCAAATATTTGCAGGTAGCTCGGGGAAGTTAAAGGGTGGGGTGGCAGTGGGTGTGAAAGAATCCAGCCCCTTCCGATTGTTAGCTTGGGAGGAGGGAGGAGGGGGGAGAGTAGTGAGGGTGGATGGAGTGTTGGGAGGCATAAGGGTGTGCTTTGTAGGTATTTACATGCCTGCTGACAGTAATCGTAGAGTTAAGGAGGAGTTTGTGAGGGATGTCTTGACTTTTTATTTGAGAGGGCTGCCAATGATTACGGTGTTGGGTGGTGACTGGAACTGTATTATTAGGAAAAAGATGTGGAACCTAGAGGCAGGTTGTGAGTTAGGGGTCTTGCGTACATTATTGAGGGAGGTGGGGTTATTAGATGTGGTAAGGGAGATGGTTGGGGTGTAGAGCATACCTTCGTGAGAAGAGGATATGCTGCCAGATTAGATCGAGTGTATGTCACAAAGGATGTTACAGTGGGAGGGTCTGCACGTTAGATATTGGTTTTCAGATCATCGTGGTGTTATAGGGGAGGTGACGTGGGAGGGAATGGTACGCAGGTACAATAGTTTTTGGAAGATGAATGTAAGTTTGCTGGGGGGAGGAAGAGCGGACATTATTTGCCGAATGGTGGGGGTCATTATGGAAGGAAGGGGCAGGGGAACGGGAGAAGGATTTTCTGGAATGGTGGGAAACAAGGGCGAAGACGAGAATAAGGGAATATTACAGAAATAGAGGTAAGGAGGAGGCTGGGTGGAAGTTTGGTCTTCAGAAGTATTTAGAGGGTCAGCTGCAGGAATGTTATTGGGGGGTAGTAGGTTTGGGGAAATACGGACTTGAGGGGTGGTTAAAGGACATTCAAAATGACCGCTTTGACGACATAAGAGTCAGGGAGGCATTGAGGAGGCGTTATGGGGGATAAACCATCTGGTTGCGTGTTGCGACAGTTCAGAGACAGACAGAGGTGTACTACGATAATGGGGGTAGAAGTGTGACAGGGGTAGGTGGCTATAACGTGGGACAAGTGTTGGGAACGACAGATGGTATAAGCAATTATGCTGATTTTTGGTTTGAGAGGAAATTAGCGGAGAGGACAGAGAGGGGTAGGGAGGGAGGGATTATTGAGGAAGGAATCCTGTGTCGTGGGAAAGAGGAGGGAGAGTTTAAGTGGAAGTATAAGTGAGCAGGATGGGGAGGCTGTGGCTAGTTTAACGTTAGGAAAGGCACCAGGTATAGATGGAATACCTAATGACTTTTACGTATTACACGGGGGAAACATTGCGAGAATGTTTGGTGCTTTTGTTCAATTGTATGAAAGAGAAGGGACGGTTGGGTGAAACGCAGAGTACGGGGGTGGTTGTTCTGGGCCGAAGAAAGGGGAGAAGAGGACCTTGGGAAATTATAGAGCCTTATCCCTCATGTGGGGGATTATAAAATTTTGCAAAAATATTGGGTAATAGGATGAAATTGGGCTTGACAAAGTCATACATCAGGGCAGTTCGGTATACCTGGTAGAAGTATGAATGGGGACATGGTCGTATCAAGGATTTTATTGAGAGTAGGAAGGGCGGGGGTGTTCTGGGAATTGATTGGAAGGAAGCGTATGACAGTGTGGATCGAAGAATGTTGGGAATTATGTTGAGAAGACAGGGATATGGAGAGGACATTGCCGCATGGGTAGAGACTTTGTATAATTCAGCAAAGGTGCAGGTGCAGGTGAACGGGAAGTTGGGACGACAGGTGATGATGGAAAGGGGATTGAGACAGGGGTGTCTATTGTCACAAATCCTATTCGTGTTTGCAAGATTCTTTTTATAGGTTAATAGAGGAAGGAGGGAGAGAGTGGACAGGGGGAGGCTTGTGGTGTGGGAATAGTGGGGTACGTAGATGATACAACTGTACTAGTGGGTGGGAGGAAGGGGTTGGCGAACGTGGGACGTATTATAGAGATTTTTGGGGGGCGACAGGGATGAGGGTCAATGGTGCGAAATCTAAGTTATTGGAAGTGGGAATGTGGTGGAGGAGGCTTGGGAGAGGCGTATGGATGGAAGGTTGTTGATAGGATTAAAATTTGTGGAATAGTATATATGGCGGATGTGGAAGAGGCTAGGCAGGTAAATTTGTGGAGGTGGTGGGTAGGGGCTCTGGGTAGAATGAGGGCTGGAGGCCGGGAGATGTAACACTAATACAGAGGGTGGTGGTGGTGAATACTCTTGTATATAGTAAGGTGTGGAATGTGGCTGCCGGTATCCTTTGAGGATGGAAGAGGTAAGAGAATTACAAAGGAAAGTGTTAAGGTATGTGTGGGGGTATGGAAGGCCATGGTTAAGAAAGGAGGTCGTTATGATGAAAGTCCGAAAAGGTGGGTTGGGACTTATTCCCTTGGAAAATAGGGTGAAAGCTTGTATGTAAAACAGTGTTTTTGAGAAAAGGGGTGGGGATTGCGGTAGGAGGGTCATGGAGGATGTAAAGAAAGTGGTGGGAGGGGAAGGAATTGGGGTGGTGAAGATATGGCAAGGCAGTTGTTGATAGCGAGGGAGCCTAAAAGGGTAAAGGTGGGGAGGCTGGGGAGGGTTAGTGATAGGGTAGGGGTGGTGCAGGGGCAGGAACAATTTCCGGTTTATAATTGGGGGGAGATTTGGGGGAATTTAGAAAGATGCGTTTCAGGCCAAGGGTCAGGGAAAGTATATAGATTTTTATTGGGTATATTGGGTCTAGGACGGCATTGTATAGAATGGGGTTGATGAGTACGAATGCATGTCAGTGGTGTGGGATGAAGAGACAGCCTATCATGCTGTCTACTTTTGTGAATCGTTAGAGGTAGTGAGGCTGTGGCTTGCAAGGGTTATTGTGTTGGTGGGAGGGGGGACATTTTTCGCTCTTGAGGGCCTTAAGTTTTGATGTGGAGGGAACACCGAAAGAAGTAGGACGGGCAATTAAGTATGAAGGCGGATTTTTTGCACGTATCGTGGGAATGCGGGAGGTGGGTGGGGTCTGTAGGGTCAGAGCATTATCGGGTAGCGTGTATAGGACCATGTGTAGAAACAGGATATTATATGGAGGTAAATGGGTAGCGAGTTTTTCTGAGGGGTATAGATCTTTAACAGTGGAACAATTATTACGATGATTAAATGTAGTGGGGAATGGACTGATTCAATGGGATAGTGGGTAGGTAGGGTGGGGGTAGATTTGTTGCGTGTGTATATAGACGTCTAGCTGTTTGATCCTGGGGGAAGGTGGAAGACTGAGACTAACATACTCTGATTTTGAGAGTTGGGGTAAAGACAACTGACGAGAAAGGGGAGCATGGGAATAGGAGGATAAAGTGTGTATCAGGATGGACCATACTACATTAGACGTGACGAAGGACATGTTCAATTAAATGGAGTACGCCAGCGGGGTTTTTGGTAGTGTTGAGAGATGTGTTATTGAGAAGTTATAATTTTCAAATCATGCTTAATATAGGAACTGTCATTGGCTAGTTCCTTCAAATGGTGTAATTAAATTATGTTATATTGCTTCAATGTGTTGAGAAACACAAAAGTTCAGAAGATAATTTTTCTATCAATATTGTAAAAGTTTCACTTGTTAAGAGGTGATATTAAGGAGACACAGTTTCCTTAATTAATAAGACACATTGAAAATATTAAGGAAGTATGTATGCTTAATGAGGTTTATGCATTCTTTTACATGGACAAGGCTTTATGAACGCTATGACATGATCCTTTGATTATTGTATTGTATAATGTAAGATTTGTGTTACTGTTAAATAGTCATTGGCACTCTTGGAGATGATTGTAGGGTTTAGGCTAATATGTTGCCATATATTGTACTGGTGAGATAACAGTCATTATATTATTATGGATGTACTGAGGGGTGTTTTAGATTTCTGTAATAATCATTTGGCTATCATGTATTTGTATTTAAACAATCTAGAGGTTCATGAAATAGTGAGAACATAACAAGTAGTCATTTTGTTCTAGTGTGATTACACTGCCAGTATATCATTAAGGATGTTTTCAAAGAATGCATATAGTATAAATATTATGTAGGTATATACTTGTTGGTCAGGTTTTATTGTTCGTTATATACAGAATGTAGACACTGTTTGCTGGTTATTTTGTATTTTGTTGCTCTGGAAGCAATAGTGAAGCGCTGTTTTGTAAGATTTTCTTATTATGTACTATGGTTTTTATAATAAAAAAAAAAAAAAAAAAAACTGGTAGGTGGTAGTATACTGGCAGGTGGTAGTATACTGGCAGGTGATAGTATACTGGCAGGTGGTAGTATACTGACAGGTGGTAGTATACTGGCAGGGTAGATGGATATACTGGCAGGTGGTAGTATACTGGCAGGTAGAATAATGGCAGGTGGTAGTATACTGGCGAGGTGGTAGTATACTGACAGGGGTAGTATACTGGCAGGTGGTAGTATACTGGCAGGTGGTAGTATACTGGGAGGTGGTAGTATACTGGTAGGTGGTAGTATACTGGCAGGTGAGAGTATAATGGCAGGTGGTAGTATACTGGCAGATGGTAGTATACTGGCAGGTGGTAGTATACTGGTGGTGGTAGTATACTGGCAGGTGGTAGTATACTGGTAGGTGGTAGTATACTGGCAGGTGGTAGTATACTGGGAGGTGGTAGTATACTGGCAGGTGGTAGTATACTGGCAGGTGGTAGTATACTGGCAGGTGGTAGTATACTGGCAGGTGGTAGTATACTGACAGGTGGTAGTATACTGGCAGGTGGTAGTATACTGGCAGGTGGTAGTATACTGGCAGGTGGTAGTATACTGGCAGGTGATAGTATACTGGCAGGTGGTAGTATACTGGCAGATGGTGATAATGCAGTGGTAGTATACTGGTAGGTGGTAGTATACTGGCAGGGTAGTATACGGCAGGAGTATACTGAGGTGGTAGTATACTGGCAGGTGATATATACTGGCAGGTGGTAGTATACTGGCAGATGGTAGTATACTGGAGGTGGTAGTATACTGAGGTGGTAGATACTGGCAGGTGAGTATACTGGCGAGGTGGTAGAATAATTGCAGGTGGTAGTATACTGGCAGGTGGTAGTATACTGGCAGGTGGTAGTTACTGCAGATGGTAGTATACTGGCAGGTGGTAGTATATGGTAGGTGGTAGTATACTGGTAGGTGGTAGTATACTGGTAGGTGGTAGTATACTGGCAGGTGGAGTATACTGGCAGGTGGTAGTATACTGGGAGGTGGTAGTATACTGGTAGGTGTAGTATACTGGCAGGTGGTAGTATACTGGCAGGTGGTAGTATACTGGCAGGTGGTAGTATACTGGCAGTGCTGCGTGAGTATACTGGCAGGTATAAGCGGGGGTATACTGCAGGTGGTAGATACTGGAGGTGGTAGTATACTGATGGCAGTAACTGGTTGGTAGTATACTGGCAGGTGGTAGTATACTGGCAGGTGGTAGTATACTGGCAGGTGGTAGTATACTGGCAGGTGGTAGTATACTGGCAGGTGGTAGTATACTGGCAGGTGGTAGATACTGGGGGAGTATACTGGCAGGTGAGCATACGGCAGGTGGAGTATACTGGCAGGTGGTAGTATACTGGCAGGTGGAGTATACTGGCAGGTGGTAGCATACTGGCAGAGGAGATCTGGCGGGTAGTATACTGGCAGGGAATACTGGAGGTGGATACTGGCAGGAGATCTGGCGGTAGTAGTAACTGGCAGGGGAGATACTGGCAGTGGTAGTATACTGGAGGCGGAGTCAGCAGGTGGAGTAACCGGGATACGGAATACTGGCAGGTGGTAGTATACTTGGCAGGAGTATACGGGTGGAGTATACTGGCAGGTGGAGTATACTGGCAGGTGGTAGTATACCGCGGTGGTAACTGGCGGTGGTAGTATACTGGCAGGTGGTAGTATACTGGCAGGTGGTAGTATACTGGGCAGGTGGAGTATACGGCGGAGATCGGCATGGTAGATACTGGCAGGTGGTAGCATACTGGCAGGTGGTAGATACTGGAGGAATGGGGTGGTAGATACCGGCAGGGGTGATACTGGCGGGGTAGTATACTGGCAGGTGGTAGTATACTGGCAGGTGGTAGTATACTGCGGGGCAGATACGGGTGGTAAGTATACTGGCAGTGGAGTAATACAGTGCGACTGGCATAGAACGGTGGAGTGATACTGGAGGTGGTAGATACTGGCAGGTGGAGCATACCGGCGGGAGCATACGGCGGTCGGGGAGATACTGGCAGTGGTAGTATACTGGCAGAATGGTATACGGGGATACGAGTGTATACTGCGGTGAGTCAAGTGCATACTGGCAGGTGGAGATACTGGCAGGTGGTCCGAGGTAGTATACTGGCAGGTGGTAGTATACTGGAGGATGGTAGTATACTGGCAGTGGATATACTGGCCTAGTACTCTAACAATGGTGGATAGTAATTAACTGCACGGTCTGGCAGTCTAGGGTTACTGCATGAGACTGCATGTTTACTGCCGAGCATCGGCGTTTTGACTGACGAGTGGTCATCGAGATACTCTCCCTAGATCATACACTGGAGAGTCGGCAACCAGCTTACATGGATAACTCGGTAGTTCTGCCAGGCAGACCTGTGAGGTTGTAGATTTTCAGTGGGTGGGTACAGGTCTACAGTGTAACGAGACTCTCCATTACAACACTGGAGAGTTCACCAGCTCCCTGATACACCTAGGGAGTGTACGAGACTGCCCCATATACACTGCTGGAGAGTGTCAGGAGACTCTCCCTATACAACACTGGAGAGTTCACTAGCTCCCTGATACACCTGGGAGTGTTCAACAGACAGACCTGGAGATTGACTTTCTGCTGGTGACGGCCTTAGACTATCTACTGGCTTATTCACCGTACCGACTGTGTTCCTGAGACTATGTACCTGAAAATGGACTGTTGTACCTGAACTTATGTACCTGAAAGTGTGTGACACTGGTAACAGGTGGTGTCTTGTGTGACACTGGTAACAGGTGGTGTCTTGTGTGACACTGGTAACAGGTGGTGTCTTGTGTGACACTGGTAACAGGTGGTGTCTTGTGTGACACTGGTAACAGGTGGTGTCTTGTGTGACACTGGTAACAGGTGGTGTCTTGTGTGACACTGGTAACAGGTGGTGTCTTGTGTGACACTGGTAACAGGTGGTGTCTTGTGTGACACTGGTAACAGGTGGTGTCTTGTGTGACACTGGTAACAGGTGGTGTCAGGTATTTAGTGGTGTAGTCAGTCAGAGTTTGTGACGGTGGCACGACACAGGTTGAGTCGTGTATTTGATGTGTGTCATAACGCGGTGAAAAGGTTTTATTAGAGATGGGTTCATGATGCAAGGAAGGTGTCTTATGGGCACAGAGAGAAGGGTGTCGTGTGACACAGAAGAGAAGGCGTGTCGGTGACACGGGGCGTGTCATGTGACACAGAGAACGGGTGTCAGGGGACCCCGTGAGAAGGCGTGCCATAAGACAAAGAAGTATCATGACAAGGTGTGGTAGTGTCCTGCGTGACACTAGAAGATGGCAGCGACTTGACACTACACCGAATACTTGATTTTACTTGTGACTTTTATCTTGTACTGTGATTTTGTGTAAATAGGTTTTTACACAGATTATTAGATTATATGTTTTTATTCAGATTATATGCTTTTATATTAATAATATATATTTAAAATAATAAAAATCTGAAATACGATATTTTACTTAGTATCCCAAACAGTCGTTTAATTACAAATGCTTCTTTATTTGTAATAGGTAGTATACTGGTTGGTGGTAATATACTGGCAGGTGGTAGTATACTGACTGGTAGTAGTATACTGGCAGGTGGTAGTATACTGGCAGGTGGTAGTATATTGACTGGTAGTAGTATACTGGCAGGTGGTAGTATACTGACAGGTGGTAGTATACTGACTAGTAGTAGTATACTGGCAGGTGGTAGTATACTGGCAGGTGGTAGTATACTGGCAGGTGGTAGTATACTGGCAGGTGGTAGTATACTGGCAGGTGGTAGTATACTGGCAGGTGGTAGTATACTGACTGGTAGTAGTATACTGGCAGGTGGTAGTATACTGGCAGGTGGTAGTATACTGGCAGGTGGTAGAATACTGGCAGGTGGTAGTATACTGGCTGGTGGTAGTATACTGGCTGGTGGTAGTATACTGACTGGTAGTAGTATACTGGCAGGTGGTAGTATACTAGCAGGTGGTAGTATACTATCAGGTGTTAGTATACTGGGAGGTGTTAGTATACTGGGAGGTGGTAGTATACTGGCAGGTGATAGTATACTGGCAGGTGGTAGTATACTGGCAGGTGGTAGTATACTGACTGGTAGTAGTATACTAACTGGTAGTAGTATACTGGCAGGTGGTAGTATAATGTCAGATGGTAGTATACTGGCAGGTGGTAGAATACTGGCAGGTGGTAGTATACTGGCAGGTGGTAGTATACTGGCAGGTGGACACTAGGTGACAATCGCGTGTAAAGTGAAGTATCATGAAATATGGCAACATATTTTAATTAGGACTGCATATCAACATTAAATGATGTAGGTAGAGGAAAGCTTTGAAACCATCTAAGGTAAGTTCTAAGAATGTAAATTCAAAGGTGTAAGGTAAAGTTTGATACAAGGACACGTCGAGCTAAAGAGACATTTCATTGTGGCAACGTTTCGCTCACTAGAATCTTTTTCAAGCCAATCCAAACAAGAACAAAGAGGATATATATAGAGAGGAGGATAAGGGAGACTTTGAGTGCAAGGTGCTTTGACATTGAACAGGCTTGTGTGAGAGTGCTAGATAGGACTGAGTGGTAACTGAGGTGAAAAAGCCGAAGTAATACATTAGGCCTATTAGCCCAAGCCACTGGTTGTAGCATAGGAATGTGTTCTTCCATCAGCACCATCTTGGCAAACGTGTTCATAGAGCCCCTAAAAACTGAACACTTTGTTAGTATCATCCCCACCAACGTCACATGAATGCGTTACATGCACTACGTCTTCACTCCCAAAACGTTTCGATGTGTCGAATCTACAGTGAAGGCTCAATACTGATGAACCGGTTACCCAGTTTATATATGAAGAAGAGTCAAATGACAGGTTACCACTCTGGACTCCTCATTCATATAGTAGGTAATACCCTAAAATTCCAAGTTTACAGGTAGTCTATAAACAAAAACGAACTGACACACGTCTATTCCAGTCAAGGTACCAAGACCACACGAGGCATCATCATCATCCGCTTTTTTCCTGCGAGCATATCGTATTGGCAGCCCAGAGTTTCTTGACAAGCAGTGTGCATACATAAACCAAACCTTCAGTGAGCTACATTTTCTTTTCCATCAAGGACTGTAAGAAAATAGCCCTCCAAATCGTCACTTCACTACGCACTAACACAAGTTATAATCCTTCCCAACAGCCAGGTTGCCTTGAACGTCTCCAAAGTACTCGCACAAGTCAACACTAGTGTCGCCATTGCAACCAGCACCTCTATTAAAGACCTGACCAGGACCACAGTGTAGAACATTTACCCAGTCAGTGTAGGTATTTACACAATACCTTGTGTAGGCTGTAACAAAGTTTACGTCGGTGAAAGAGAAGGAAGCCTAGAAACGTCAAAGTTAACACATCACTGCAAGTGTACAACACCGGAATTCCACCAAATATTTAATGAGAATCAATAACGCTCGCCTAGTGGTTAGAAAATGCCTTGACACTATTAAACACAATTAAGACAGCTTCATCATTTCGAAGTATTATCAAATGTTCTTAAAACAATAAACCCCTCCATCACACAGCAACCAAGAGCTGCTACTACTACTACTATTTCCCCTATTGCTGCTGCTGCTGCTACTACTACTATTACTACTACTACTAACAGTAATAACATGTTTCACCTCACTTTGAGGTGAAAGACGCAGGAGTGAAGCTGTGTTCTTCTCAACGGGGAGCCTAAGACAGGTCGCCATCTGGAAGACCCATACCGGGAGCCACCTCCAGCCAGTCATCCATCATCACCGTCAACACTGTATTGCTAGTGTTGGCTTCACAAAGCTCCCGGAGAGAGACATTAGCTGGACGTGTGTTCTGACTGCAGTATATAAGCCACTTCTGAGAGCATATGCTGGACTTTTCTCAAGATTGATGGACTGAACACATCGACTCTAGGCTGATTGACAGATAACTCAACTCCTCCTCATCTTCCACCATTCTTCGGCGTATTGTACTGAAGAAGCTACTGGCTGGCGAAACGTTTCCACACTAAAGATTCCCAAATGTTGCACGAGTGCTTCACTCTTCAACGTGTCCTTTTATCTAACATATTGAACACAAAGGCTTAATACCGTGACTGGAACAATACACAAATAACCCACACATAGTAGAAACTTCATGACGTTTCTGTCCGACTTGGACAATCAACTCGCCACACTGTGCCCAGTTTACACAAAATGCGTGATAAAGGAATAACAGGAAAAGTTGGTAGATGGATCTATAACTTCCTAACAAATAGAACACAAAGAGTAATAGTAAACAGAGTAAAGTCCCAGGCAGCCACGGTGAAAAACTCTGTTCCACAAGGCACAGTACTCGCTCCCATTCTATTCCTCATCCTCAGATCTGACAAAGACAGAGATGTAAGCCATAGCTCCGTGTCTTCCTTTGCGGATGACACCTGGAGTGCCATAGCAGTGACCTCCATTGAAGACACTGCAAAACTCCAAGCAAACATCAACCAAATCTTCAAATGGGCCACTCAAAACAATATGAAGTTCAACGAGGAGAAATTTCAACTACTCAGATATGGAAAACTTGAGGAAAATAAAAATTTATCAAGGTATACGACAAATTCTAACCATACAATAGAGCGAAAAAGAAATGTGAAGGACCTGGGAGTTATAATGTCAGAGGATCTCGCCTTCAAAGACCACAACAATGTACCTACCTCATCTGCTAGGAAAATGATAGGATGGATAATGAGAACCTTCAAAACTAGGGACGCCAAGCCCATGATTATTCTCTTCAAATCGCTTGTTCTCTCTAGGCTGGAATACTGCTGTACACTAACGACCCCTTCAAGGCTGAAGACATTGCAGACCTGGAGAGTGAACAAAGAATTTTCACAGCACTTATAAGTACGATAATTCACCTAAATTACTGGGAACGGTTGAAGGTCCTTGATCTGTATTCCCTGGAACGCAGACGAGAGAGATACATGATAATATACACTTGGAAGCTCTTGGAGGATTGGTAAGAAACCTGCATAAAAAATCACTTCCTATGAAATCAAAAGACTCGGCAGGAGATGCAACATTCCCCCGATGAAAAACAGGGGCGCCTCGAGTACACTGAGAGACAACACCATAAGTGTCAGGGGCCCAAGACTGTTAAACTGCCTCCCAACATACATAAGGGGAATTACCAATAGACCCCTGGCTGTCTTCAAGAAGGCACTGGACAGGCACCTAAAGTCAGTACCTGACTAATCGGGCTGTGGTTCGTACGTCAGTTTGCGTGCGGCCAGGAGTAACAGCCTAGCTGATCAGACTGTGATCCACCATAAGGCCTGGTCTCGGACGGAGCCGCGGGGGGCGTTGAACTCCGAAACCTTCTCCAGGTAGTTTATGGAGCAAGTCGGACCGAAACGTCGTCATAAAGTTTCTTCTAAGTTCGGGTTATTTGTGTCTCTAACATATTTTCGGTAATACACAGATAACCCGGACCGGGAAACACAGGAGAATGACACTTATAACATTTGAGTCTGCCATGTGCGGGTTGTATGTGTGTTGTTCCAGTCACGGTGTTGTTCCAGTCGCGGTGTTGTTCCAGTCGCGGTGTTGTTCCAGTCACGGTGTTGTTTCAGTCACGGTGTTATTCCAGTCATGGTGTTGTTCCAGTCATGGTGTTGTTCCAGTCACGGTGTTGTTCCAGTCATTGTGTTGTTCCAGTCACGGTGTTGTTCCAGTCACGGTGTTGTTCCAGTCACGGTGTTGTTCCAGTCACGGTGTTGTTCCAGTCACGGTGTTGTTCCAGTCATGGTGTTGTTCCAGTCACGGTATTGTTCCAGTCACGGTGTTGTTCCAGTCACGGTGTTGTTCCAGTCATGTATTACAACCTCAGGTTCTAAGTCCTGTTATCATGAGTGTAAAAGGGAGCTTGGAGCAAAGAAACAAAATAGATAAATGCTTTGAATTGTATTTCCTTCACTAAGCAATTATGAATATATATATGAATTTTGTATTTTCCTTCGCCAAGTAAATTATAAGGCTTTCTACAAGTATGTACACTATATACAGAGAGAGTAGTATTAGTGCACGCCACGGTAGTCAAGGCAAAAACAGCAGCCAATAGACAGAGACGACCATACAACAACCAGCTCAATGCAGAAATGACAATGGCAAATATGCGAGAGGAATCCACGTCACCTTTCCCATTGCCAGACCCGCATTATCATTGGCTGAACCAAATCGTTGATTTGGTGATGGGGCCCCATCACCAAACCCTTAACGATGGTTCGCTGGTTGAAGGGGCAGCCTATGTGGGTGTGTTTAACATGCTCCGAATAAGGTTGACGTACTCTTTGCATGCAACATCACGGTGTTGTTCCAGTCACGGTATTGTTCCAGTCACGGTATTGTTCCAGTCACGGTGTTGTTCCAGTCATGGTGTTGTTCCAGTCACGGTGTGTGTGTGTGTGTGTGTGTACTCACCTATTTGTACTCACCTATTTGTGGTTGCAGGGGTCGAGTCATAGCTTCTGGCCCCGCCTCTTCACTGATTGCTACTAGGTCTTCTCTATCCCTGCTCCATGAGCTTTATCAAACCTCGTCTTAAAACTATGTATGGTTCCTGCCTCCACTACGTCGCTTTCTAGGCTATTCCACTTCCTGCCAACTCTATGACTGAAGAAATACTTCCTAACATCCCTTTGACTCATAGGAGTCTTCAACTTCCAATTGTGACCCCTTGTTTCTGTGTCCCCTCTCTGGAACATCTTGTCTCTGTCCACATTATCTATTCCTCGCAGTATTTTATATGTCGTTATCATGTCTCCCCTAACCCTCCTGTCCTCTAGTGTCGTCAGGCCGATTTCCCTTAACCTTTCTTCGTTGGACAATCCCCTTAGCTCTGGGACTAGTCTTGTTGCAAACCTTTGCACTTTCTCTAATTTCTTGACGTGCTTGACCAGGTGTGGGTTCCAAACTGGTGCTGCATACTCCAGTATGTGCCTGACGTATATGGTGTACAGAGTCTTGAATGATTCCTTAGTGAGGTATTGGAACTCTATTCTTAGGTTTGCCAGCCGCCCGTATGCTGCAGCAGTTATCTGATTGATGTGTGCCTCAGGAGATGTGCTCGGTATTATACTCACCCCAAGATCTTTTTCCTTGAGTGAGGTTTGCAGTCTTTGGCCACCTAGACTATACTCTGTCTGCGGTCTTCTTTGCCCTTCCCCGATCTTCATGACTTTACATTTAGCAGGGTTAAATTCAAGGAGCCAGTTAATGGACCAGGCTTGTAGCCTGTCCAGGTCTCTTTGTAGTCTTGCCTGATCCTCGACTGATTTAATTCTTCTCATTAACTTCACATCATCTGCAAACAGGGACACTTCTGAGTCTATCCCTTCCGTTATGTCATTCACATATACCAAAAACGGTACAGGTTCTAGGACTGACCCTTGTGGAACCCCACTCGTCACAGGTGCCCACTCTGACACCTCGTCACGTACCATGACTCGTTGTTGCCTCCCTGTCAGATATTCTCTGATCCATTGCAGTGCCTTTCCTGTTACGTGTGCCTGATCCTCTAGCTTTTGCATTAACCTCTTGTGAGGAACTGTGTCGAACGCTTTCTTGCAGTCCAAGAAAATGCAGTCTATCCACCCCTCTCTCTCGTGTCTTACTTCTGTTACCTTGTCATAAAACTCCAGTAGGTTTGTGACACAGGATTTTCCTTCCCTGAAACCGTGCTGGTTGTCGTTTATAAGCTTGTGTCTTTCTAGGTGCTCCACCACTCTCCTCCTGATGATCTTCTCCATGACTTTGCATACAATACACGTCAGCGACACAGGTCTGTAGTTTAATGCCTCGTGTCTGTCTCCTTTCTTAAAAATTGGGACTACATTTGCCATCTTCCACACCTCAGGTAGTTGCCCAGTTTCAATGGATGTGTTGAATATTTTTGTCAACAAGCTTTCTGCCAGCAGTTTGTTGACATCACTGCTCAGATGGACTTTCGAAGTGCCACATCCCCCACCCCTCTTTCAGAGTGCAGGCACTGCACTTTCCATCGCCAGTACTGCAACATCATGGTTCGCGGCGAGGTGTCAGAGTGTGCGTCTGTGACGAGTGGGGTTCCACAGGGGTCAGTCCAAGGACCTGTACTGTTTCTGGTATTTGTGAATGACATGACGGAAGGAATAACCTCCGAAGTGTCTCTGTTTGCAGATGATGTGAAGTTGATGAGAAGGATTCAGTCGGACGAGGACCAGGCAGAACTACAAAGGGATCTGGACAGGCTGCAGGACTGGTCCAGGAATTGGCTCCTGGAGTTCAACCCACCAAGTGCAAAGTCATGAAGATTGGGGAAGAGCAAAGAAGACCGCAGACGGAGTACAGTCTAGGGGGCCAGAGACTACAAACCTCACCCAAGGAAAAAGATCTTGGGGCGAGTATAACACCAGGCACATCTCCTGAGGCGCACATCAACCAAATAACTGCTGCAGCATACGGGCGCCTAGCAAACCTAAGAACGGCATTTCGACATCTTAATAAGGAATCGTTCAGAACTCTGTACACTGTTTACGTTAGGCCCATACTGGAGTACGCAGCGCCAGTTTGGAACCCACACCTAGCCAAGCACATAAAGAAACTAGAGAAAGTGCAAAGGTTTGCAACACGACTAGTCTTGGAGCTAAGGGATATGTCCTACGAGGAGAGGTTAAGGAAAATCGACCTGACGACATTGGAGGACAGGAGAGTAAGGGAGGACATGATAACGACATATATAATACTGAGAGGAATTGACAAGGTGGACAGAGACAGAATGTTCCAGAGATGGGACACAGCAACAACAGGGATGTTAGGAAGTGTTTCTTCAGTCACAGAGTGGTCAGCAAGTGAAATAGCTTGGGAAGCGATGTAGTGGAGGCAGGATCCATTCATTGCTTTAAGAAGAGGTATGGTAAGGCTCATGGCGAAGGGAGAGAGACCCAGTAGTGGCCAGTGAAAAGGCGGGGCCAAAAGCTATGACTCGACCCCTGCAACCACAATTAGGTGAGAACAGACAGCATATACACACACACACACACACATACACACACACACACACACTACACACACACACACACGCAAACACAGCATCAACCACACGGTGGTTTCGCCAGGGCTTAAATAACTTGGATAATAATGTGTGTTTGCTAATCAGGTTAAATGCCTAATTAAAATGGTTCACTAATTTATTTATCCCAGGCTCAGGTTATTAATTAAGATAGACAAGAGTAGGTCACTTTTATTTTAATAATGTTCTGATAGACTTTATTGACGTGATGGTAATCTTATAATAAAGTGGTGGCAAATGTATAATATAGTGGTGGTAAATATGTACTAAAGTTTGCTGGTAGACTTATATTAGTGCTGGAAGATGCATAAGAGTGCTGGTAGACAATAAAGTATCGCGCTGGGCACATGTCTCGTGTAGAGTATTTGGCCTGCACCCCTGGCAGTAACACCATAATTACTTAGGAACGAGCAAAAAGGCATCAGAGATAGTAAATGATTGTATATCCTTCACCAAAACAAAGTAGTATTTACAATATAAGTATAGTAATTACATCTGTGTACAGTGAGGCGAATGCAAGCACATGACACGGTGAGAACCGTAGCGACCATCTGAGAAGGTAAGTCTACCAAAGCTGCTTCACGAGTGTACCACATCGCTTCACAGCTTTGGTGGGCATCCTTGTGATTGGCTGGTTGAACCAAGGTATTGGTGTAACGATGGTGCTCCTGCTCGATAAATCTTTAGCACCTGGTTTGCTGGTCGGGAGGCAGCCTATATAGGTGTGTGACATACACAGAATAAAACGTAACAAACTCTTAGCAAGCCAGAGGACACGTGACATCCTGTGACATGGTGGTGAAGTGGTCTATGGAGTCGAGAGTTTACTAGCTTCCCAGGTAGACGACTCAGGTTCAAATCCCGATCAGTCGCAGTAGGTTCTTTATATGTATGTGTATATATATGTATATGTCGTACCGAATAGGTAAAACTTGCGATTTTGGCTTAAATAGCAACGTTCTTCTTGCCGAATAAGGCTAGCGAAAATTTGTGTATGCAATAATTTCGCAAAAATAATTCTGAACCTAACGAAAAAAATATATTTCATTGTGTTTGTTTATCATTAAATTATTGTAAACTTATCTAAAATATATTTAGTTGAATTAGACTAAAAAATAGTGAAATTCCATGCGCTTTCGGGATTTCTCAATTTATCACGGAACTGTAAATATAAAAGATCAACAGGAAGACATATAAGGGCAAGACTACACCTCACAGTCACGTCACAACACCCGACTCTGAAACACAATTGATACTCTACCCAAGCATTAAGATTTTTTACTTGTCTAATGTATCTTAAATTCTTCCCAAATTTTATTAATTATAAATGAATCCAATTTATATAAACCAAAAGCAATATTCATATTATTTTCAAAACTACTTTTTATGAAACATGATTCTATTATATTCCTGTCAACCATGGACTTGCTTGATACAACTTCTCAGCCTTTTGAAAATCAATTGGATGGTTAAAATCTCTCACATGAATAAACAGAGTATTAGAATCTTGTCCAGTTCTAATGCTATATTTATGATGTTTTAATCTTAGTTCAAGACTTTTACCAGTTTGACTGTAGTAAACTTTATCACATATTTTACAAGGAATCTTATAGACACACCCGTCAGTATTTTGGGGGGAATTTTTTATCACCACCAGACGAGCCTGGCCCATGGCCGGGCTCAGAGAGTAGATACTCTCGAAATTCTTCAAAGGTATGTTCTTCAAAGGTACAGGTTTTTTCACTGTATCAAGATTTTTAAATACAACTTTGATATTAAAATTATTAAGAAGAGAAAGCATATCAACCAAGTTTTCATGGTTAGGGAGAACCAACATATTTTTAGTTGAATAAGGTTGGTTGTCCCTTTTTGAATTGTAAAAAGTATTTCTGGCAGTTTTAAAGAATTTATCAATTATGTTTCTTGGGTATTTTAATTATTTTAGCTATTTCATAATTTTTTGAGATTTCTTCATCTATGAAATCTGGACTACAAATACGCAAAGCTCTCAAAAATGCTTACCTTTGATATACCTTTAAAGAGTTTCGAGAGTTTATCTACTCTCTGAGCCCGGCCATGGGCCAGGCTCGTCTGGTGCTTGCCTGGTCAACCAGGCTGTTGCTGCTGGAGGCCCGCTGCCCCACATATCCATCACAGCCTGGTTGATCTGGCACCTGGTGAAGATATTTGTTCAGTTTCCTCTTGAAGGCTTCTACACTGGTTCCAGCCGTGTTTCGGATATCTTCTGGTAAGATGTTGAATAGTCTGGGACCCCGGATGTTAATACAGTGCTCCCGTATTGTCCCCACCGCACCCCTGCTCCTCACTGGGTTTATTTTACACTTTCTCCCATATCTCTCACTCCAGTATGTTGTTATGGCAGTGTGCAGATTTGGGACCAGGCCCTCAAGTACTTTCCAATATATATTATCATGTATCTCTCTCTCCTACGCTCCAATGAGTACATGTTCAAGACTTGAAGGCGTTCCCAATAATTTAGATGTTTCAATGGCTCAATGTGAGCCGTAAACGATCTCTGAATTTGTTCCAGCTCTGCTATTTCTCCTGCCCTGAACGGGGCCGTCAGTACAGAGCAGTATTCTAAGTGAGGGAGCACTAGCGATTTGAAGAGTGTCACCATCGGCATTATTTCCCTTGTTTTGAAAGTTCTCAATACCCACCCCGTCATCTTCCTGGCTGTTGTGATCTTTGTCTTGTTATGGTCTTTAAAAGACAGATCAGCAGATATAATTATTCCCAAGTCCTTTACATGTTCCTTTCGTTCTATGTGGTGACCCTCTTGCGTTTTGTATATAGTGTTCCTTTTGAGTTCTTCATTTTTTCCATACCTAAGCAGCTGAAACTTATCACCATTGAACGTCATGTTGTTCTCCACTGCCCACTGGAAGACCCTGCTTATGTCCTCCTGTAATTTTTCAGTGTCCTCTACCGTAGTGACTTTCATGCTTATTTTAGTGTCATCTGCAAATGATGATACAAAAGTGTGCTGGGTGTTTTTATCTATGTCTGCTATGAGGATGAGAAACAGCAGAGGTGCCAGGACAATGCCTTGGGGCACTGAGCTTTTGACCTCGCTGATGCTGGATCTTGCCCTGTTCACTACTACTTTTTGTGTTCTGTGTGTTAGGAACTCAAAAATCCATCTGCCTACCTTCCCCGTAATGCATATGGCCCTCATTTTGTGCGCTATCACTCCATGATCGCATTTGTCAAAAGCCTTTGCAAAATCTGTGTAAATCACATCTGCGTTTTGGTCGTCCTCCAATGCCTCCGTAATTCTGTCATAATGGTTCAGCAGCTGTGACAGGCATGATCGTCCCGCTCTAAAGCCATGCTGGTTCGGGTTATGTTGGTTGTGCTGGTCCATGAACTTTGTAATCTGCCGTCTCATCACTCTTTCAAAGATTTTTATGATGTGAGAAGTGAGGGCTACTGGTCTGTAATTTTTAGCTAGTGCTCTACTACCTTCCTTAGGCAAAGGAGCTATGTCTGCACTCTTTAAGGCCTCCGGTATTTCACCTAGATCTAAGCTCTTTCTCCAGAGAATACTAAGGGCTCTTGCTAATGGTACTTTGCACTGCTTTATAAATAAAGCATTCCATGAATCTGGTCCAGGTGCTGAGTGAGTGGGCATGTTGTCCATTTCTTTTTCGAAATCTATGGGATTTGTACTAATGTCGGTTAGGTGGTCTGTGCGGCCTTCTGCTGGAGTGAAAAATATTTCTGCATTTTCTACCTTGCTGTCTACTATGAAAATACTGACAGTTTAACTCTAACAGTGTACACAGGAACAGCTATTTCTATAGATTTTTTGTAAATTTCTGTAAATTCCACTTCCTGACAACTCTGTGACTGAAGAAATGCTTCCTAACATCCCTGTGATTCATCTGAGTCTTCAACTTCCAACTGTGACCCCTTGTTGCTGTGTCCCATCTCTCGAATACTCTGTCTCTGTCCACCTTGTCGATTCCTCTCAGTATTTTATGTGTCGTTATCATATCCCCCCTATCTCTCCTGTCCTCCAGTGTCGTCAGGTCGATTTACCTAACCTCTCCTCGTAGGACAGGGGTGGGCAAACTACGGCTCGCTGGCCGCCTGAGGCTTGCCAAAAGTTTTCATGCGGCCAGCCAAGATCAAGTCATATACTCACGTATATGCAGCTGAATGGACAAAACTGATCATTTTCCTCTGTTGAAAACACGAGGTGTTACACGAGCATCATCAGACAAGTTCAGTTCCCAGTTGATGATTTTAGAAGAGAAATTTATCAGACGATTTGCTGATTTCAAGGCGATTGAAAGACAGTTCGATTTGCTCAGCTCACCTTCTTCCTGTGACATTGAAACAGCTACTGAAGAACTGCAGATGGAACTGATTGATTTGCAAGCCGACAACTCTTTAAAGATGTCCGCCGGCTTGGTAGAGTTTATCTCCGTATATTACCGTAATCCTCAGATATACGGAACCGCCGCTGCACACCATTTGTTGGAGGGTTCTAGGAGATAATTACGGTCGTAGTAAAACACACTGGTGGATGGTAAAGGTGTATTGATTGAGTCAGTGTAGGTAGACAGCAACCACCCAGGGAGGTACTACCGTCCAGAGGTAGTTGGTGGATAGACAGCAACCACCCAGGGAGGTACTACCATCCAGTAGTAGTTGGTGGATAGACAGCAACCACCCAGGGAGGTACTACCGTCCAGTGGTACTGGTAAAGTTTTATGCGTCTCTGCACTCAGAAAAGTTTCAAAATCTGAAAAAAATTGCAGGAAAGATGTTTGTGTTGTTTGCATCAACTTAAATTTGTGATCAGACTTTCTCTATAATGAAAGTTAACAAGTCAAAAAACAGATCACTTCTCACACACTCAAATCTTCAGTCAGTGTTAAGGATCAGCACAAGCAACTTGACAACTAATTTTAACAAAACTGGTAAATGACTGCAGTCACATTCATCATTCTCACTGACATTGTTCTGTTACTGAGTTACTTTATATTTCAAATAAATGTGTTTCATGTGAAGTTTCTACTTTAAAAAAATAATTGTTTTTTTATATATATTTTTTATTCTTGCTATTTTAAAGCTTAATTATTTTACTTAATATACTATGTGAATTTCTGAATGGGCCCCTGCACTGAAAAGTTTGCCCATCCCTGTCGTAGGACATACCCCTTAGCTCCGGGACTAGTCTTGTTGCAAACCTTTGCACTTTCTCTAATTTTCTTACGTGCTTGACCAGGTGTGGGTTCCAAACTTTTGCTGCATACGCCAAAACAGGCTTAACGTACACGGTGTACAGTGTCCTGAACGATTCCTTATTAAGATGTCGGAATGCTATTCTTATGTTTGCTAGGCGCCCGTATGCTGCAGCAGTTATTTGGTTGATGTGCGCCTCAGGAGGCGTGCCCGGTGCTATACTCACTCCAAGATTCTTTTCCTTCAGTGAGGTTTGTAGTCTCTGTCTCCTTGACTGTACTCCATCTGCGGTCTTCTTTGCCCTTCCCCAATCTTCATGACTTTTCACTTGGTGAGGTTGAACTCCAGGAGTCAGTTTCTGAACCAGGTCTGCAGCCTGTCCATCCCTTTGTAGTTCCGCCTGGTCTTCGTCCGATTGAATTCTTCTCATCAACTTCACATCATCTGCAAACAGGGACACTTCTGAGTCTATTCTTTCGGTCATGTCGTTCACATATACCAAAAACAGCAACGGTCCTCGGACTTTGGAACTCTGCTCGTCACCGGCGCCACTCTGACACCTCGCCACGTACCATGACTCGCTGTTGTCTTCCCGACAGGTATTCCCTGATCCATTGCAGAGGCTTCCCTGTTATCCTCGCCTGGTCCTCCAACTTTTGAACTAATCAAACGCCTTCTTACAATCCAAGAAAACGCATTCTACCTACCCCTCTTGTCTTACTTCTGTCACCCTGTCATAGAACTCCAGCAAGTTTGTGATACAGGATTTCCCGTCCCTGAAACCGTGCTGGTTGTCGTTGATAAGCTCATTCCTTTCTAGGTGCTCCACCACTTTTCTCCTAGTAATGTTCCCCATAATTTTGCATACTATACAAGTCAGTGACACTGGTCTAGGTGTCTGTCTCTTTTTTTGTTTTAAATTGGGACTACATTTGCTGTCTTCCATACCTCAGGTAGTAGCCCTGTTTCGATAAATGTGTTGAAGATTGTTGTTAGTGGTACACATAGTGCCTTTGCTCCCTCTCTCAGGACCCATGGAGAGATATTATCCGGCCCCATCGCCTTCGTGGTATCTCTCTCACTTAGTAGCCTCTTCACTTCTTCCTCGGTTGTGTGTATTGTGTCCAACACTTGATTGTGTACCCCACCTCTCCGTCTTTCTGGAGTCCCTTATGTCTCCTCTGTGAACACTTCCTTGAATCTCATGTTGAGCTCCTTACATACTTCGCTGTTGTTTCTTGTGATCTTCCCTCCTTCCTTCCTCAGCCTGATTACCAAGTCCTTGACTGTTGTTTTCCTTCAGATGTGGCTGTACAACAGTTTCAGGGACTGCTCTCCTTATTCTTCTGGGTTCTTTACCTTCTATACTTCTTCCATTATCTAGCACACTTGGTTTTGGCCTCTCTACACCAATGGGTGAACCAAGGGCTCATCCTAGCTTTCTCGTTATTTATGTTATCTTTGGGTACAAACCTCTCCTCAGCTTCCTTGCATACTGTTGCCACATATTCCATCATCTTGTTTACTGACTTCCCTGCCAGTTCTCTGTCCCACTGAACCCCGTGCAGGAAATTCTTCATGCATGTGTAGTCCCCTCTCTTATAGTTCGGCTTCATTAGTCCTACCCTTCCTGCTTCCCTCTCCACTTGTAACTCTACTATGTAGTCGAAGCTCAGAACAACGTGGTCACTGGCCCCGAGGGGTCTTTCATATGTGATGTCCTCAATATCTGCACTACTCAAGGTGAATACTATGTCCAGTCTTGCTGGTTCATCCTCTCCTCTCTCTCTCTCTGGTAATGTCCCCTACATGTTGGTACATGAGGTTTTTCAGTACCACCTCCATCAACTTAGCCCTCCACGTTTCTGAGCCCCCATGTGGCTCCAAATTCTCCCAGTCAATTTTCTTGTGATTGAGGTCACCCACAATCAGAAGCTTTGCCCTGCTCACATGAGTCCTTCTGGCCACTTCAGCCAGCGTGTCAACCATCACTCTGTTAGTCTCATCATACTCTTGCCTTGGCCTCCTGCTGTTCTGTGGTGGGTTATACATCACTGCAATTACCACCTTGGGACCTCCTATTATGTAGTCTCTTGATTCTCCTCTGTCTCCTCTCTCCAGCTCATCAAAATTCCATTGGTTTTTGATGAGCAGTGCCACTTTTCCACCCCTGTGTTCCTCCGTCTTTCCTCAGGATCTGATATCCAGTTGGAAAGATGGCATCTGTTATCATTCCTGTTAGCTTGGTTTCTGTGAGAGCTATTATGTCCAGTAATGCCTCTCTGATTTTTTCGTGCCACTCCTCCCAATTATTCGTTATTCCATCAACGTTGGTGTACCATACCTTCAGTTTCCTCTCCAACACTGTGTTCTGGGGGGTCTGTGGGGGTGGAGAACCTGGCAGTATGCTGTGGGATTCTACAGCATGGTGTGGGGTTGGGGGATGCAAATGTTGATTGTGGGTTGTGTTTGGATAGCGTGTTTGGCTGTGGGGTTCTGAGGGTGGTTCTGTGTGTACCTGCACTTGTTGCTTTGCCATGCTCTGGTTGTCCTCTGCTGAGTCTGTCCTTGTCTCTCATCCTAGCCTCTTTCGTTTCTGTGTTCTGTCCCTCAGCTGATGTCGTTCTGTTCTTGTTCTGTCGCGGTCTAGGAACACCCTCTTGAATGTTGATGATGATGATGTGTGTGTGTGTGTGTGTGTGTGTGTGTGTGTGGAGAGAGAGCGAGAGAGAGTGTGTAATAAGGTCAGGACAATTTCATAAACATTAAACATGGAGGACTGTAGCGGACACTTAATGAGGGAAAGAAACAAGACCAATGAAGAGAGGCCAGAACTAAGCTAAGACCAATGAGAAATGAACGCTACCGTTATTCGCTTGCAGACTTTAGTTGGGTGTCTCCTCTCTCCTCTCTCTCTCTCTCTCTCTCTCTCTCTCTTCTCTCTCTCTCTCTCTCTCTCTCTTTTTTTTATCTCTCTCTCTATCTCTCCTTTTCCTTACCAGTGCTGTTACAAGGCTCATTTACCCACCAATTTCTCTGCACCACGGTACTATTCAAGTCTCTTGCCTCCAGCAAGTTAAAGGTCTTATATTTTACGTTTTTTATATATAAGAAACATAACTTTCTTCCCAGTGTGTGTGTGTATGTGTGTGTGTGTGTGTGTGTGTGTGTGTGTGTGTGTGTGTGTGAGTGTGTGTATGTATTTGTGTGTGTGTGTGTTTGAGTGTTTGTGTGTATGTATTTGTGTGTGTGTGTGTTTTGTGTGTGTGTGTGTGTGTGTGTGTGTGTGTGTGTGTGTATGTGTGTGTGTATGTGTGTGTGTATGAGTGTGTGTTTGTTTGTCTTTGTGTGTGTGTGTGTGTGTGTGTGTGTGTGTGTGTGTGTGTGTGTGTGTGTGTGTACTCACCTATTTATACTCACCTATCATTGGTTGCAGGAATCGAGTCACTGCTCCTGGCCCCCGAATCTTCGCTGGTCACTACTAAGTCCACTCTCTCCCTGCTTCATGAGCATTATCGCATCTCTTCTTAAACCTATGTATGGATCCTGCCTCCACTACATCACTCTCCAGATTGTTCCACTTCCTGACAACTCTATGACTGAAGAAATAATTCCTAACATCCCTTTGACTCACCTGAGTTTTCAACTTCCAGTTGTGACCCCTTGTTGCTGTGTCACATCTCTGGAACATCCTGTTTGTATCCACCTTATCAATTCCTCTCATTATTTTATATATCGTTATCATATCCTTCCCTATCCCTCCTGTCCTCCAGTGTCGTCAGGTTGATTTACCTTAACCTCTTCTCGTAGGACAAATACCTTATCTCCGGGATTAGTCTTGTTGCAAGCCTTTGCACTTTCTCTAATTTCTTGACGTGCTTGACCAGGTGTGGGTTCCGTACTGGTGCTGCATACTCCAATATGGGCCTGATGTACACGGTGTATAGAGTTTTCAGCCATTTCTTAGTAGGTTTGCTAGGCGCCCATTTGCTGCAGCAGTTATTTGATTGTTGTGAGCCTCAGAAGATGTGTTCAATATTATACTCACCTGGGAGAGATAATGTCAGAGGATCTCGCCTGCAAAGACCACAACAATGTATCTACGTCATCTGCTAGGAAAATGGATAATGACAACCTTCAAAACCTAGGGATGCCAAGCCCATGATGATTCTCTTCAAATCGCTTGTTCTCTCTAGGCTGGAATACTGCAGTACACTAACGGCCCCCTTCAAGGGTGGAGACATTGCAGAGCTGGAGAGCAACCAAAGAACTTTCACGGCACACATAAGTACGATAAGGCACCTAAATTACTGGAAACGGTTGAAGGTCCTTGATCTGTATTCCCTGGAACGCAGGCGAGAGAGATACATGATACTATACACTTGGAAGGTCCTGGGGGGATTAGTACTAAACCTGCACACGAAAATCACTCCCTATGAAAGCAAAAGACTAGGCAGGAGATGCAACATTCCCCCGATGAAAAGCAGGGGCGCCACGAGTACATTGAGACAACACAATAAGTATTCGGGGCCCAAGACTGTTCAACTGCCTCCCAGGATACACAAGGGGATTACCAATAGACCCCTGGCTGTCTTTAAGAAGGTACTGGACAGGCACCTAAAGTCAGTATCTGACCAACCGGGCTGTAGTTCGTACGTCAGTTTAAGTGCGGCCAGCAGTAACAGCCTGGTTGATCAGACCTTGATCCACCATGAGGCCTGGTCTCAGACCGAGCCGCGGGGGCGTTGAGCCCCGAAACCATCTCCAGTGAGGTTTGCAGTGTTTGGTCCCCTAGCCTGTACTTTGTCTCTGTTCTTCTTTGACCATCCCAGTCTTCATGACTTTGCACTTGGTGGGGTTAAACTCCAGGAGCCATTTGTTGACCAGGCTTCCAGCCTGTCCAGATCCATTTGCAGTCCTACCTGATCCTCATCCGTTTGAATTCTCCGCATTAGCCTCACATCGTCTGCAAACATGTGTTTGTGTGTAGGGGTAGGGTCTTAGATCCTGGCTCCGCCTCTCAACTTGCCGCCTGTTTAATTCACTCTCTTGTAGCCTCGAGCGCCATATCGTACCTGCTCTGGAAACTGTGTGGGAATCTGCCTCCACTGCACGCTCATACATACAAAAAAATTCCCTATGCATTCATACGCACAAGCATACATACACTTTTATACACATTTTTATATTTTGCTGCATAATAGTTTTATGACCATCCTGTACTATTACTTTTCTTTGCGTGTATTGAAGAAGAGGAGGCTGAGCTAATGGAATACAAGGACATGATTCTCGGATCTCGCAGCGTCCCACTATACATCTATTTGTTATGCATTTGCACTGCATATGCAACACAGGCAAAAAAAATGGTCAATCGGTGTATACACAGGCGAGCGAGGATCACACAAGCAAGCGAGGATCACACAGGCAAGCGAGGATCACACAGGCGAGCGAGGATCACACAAGCAAGCGAGGATCACACAGGCGAGCGAGGATCACACAAGCAAGCGAGGATCACACAGGCGAGCGAGGATCACACAAGCAAGCGAGGATCACACAGGCGAGCGAGGATCACACAAGCAAGCGAGGATCACACAGGCGAGCGAGGATCACACAACAAGTGAGGATCACCAAGGGAGCGAGGATCACACAAGCAAGCGAGGATCACACATTCGAGCGAGGATCACACAAGGAAGCGAGGATCACACAGGCAAGCGAGGATCACACAAGCAAGCGAGGATCACACAGGCGAGCGAGGATCACACAGGCGAGCGAGGATCACACAAGGGAGCGAGGATCACACAGGCGAGCGAGGATCACACAGGCGAGCGAGGATCACACAGGCGAGCAAGGATCACACAGGCGAGCGAGGATCACACAGGTGAGCGAGGATCACACAGGCGAGCGAGGATCACACAGGCGAGCGAGGATCACACAGGCGAGCGAGGATCACACAGGCGAGCGAGGATCACACAGGCGAGCAAGGATCACACAGGCGAGCGAGGATCACACAGGCGAGCGAGGATCACACAGGCGAGCGATGATCACACAGGCGAGGAGGTCACACAGGCGAGCGATGATCACACAGGCGAGCGAGGATCACACAGGCGAGCGAGGATCACACAGGCGAGCGAGGATCACACAGGCGAGCGAGGATCACACAGGCAAAACAACACTTGGTTAGAGGGAGGCAATGGTACTGTTAATGTTCTACCTCTGAATTAAAACACACTAGCGTATGAAAGTCATCGTGTTTGTGTATAGTGCATTGATAATATATGTGATGCATTAATTAGGGTTTATTAAATGCAGTAGTATGCCGTCTATTTGTCATTTATGGGCGAGCACTTTGTTCAGAATGTATATTGGGTAGATCCTAATCTCTGCCGTGCTCTCTCTCTCTCTCTCTTTCTTTTAAACAGGGTTATACAAGGTTGGTTAAGAGTTCCTAACTTTAATTACAAGCTAAGAGATATTATGTATGCGAAATTGGAGCCATCTGTGGGCCAGCGAGTTCATTTGGTCAACTGCCTTTATTTCGTTGATGTCGTTATGCTCTACAAACATGTTCCAGACTGGAGTTATCCTGGGAATGAGTGTGGTTGCTGTTTACTACAGTCTTGTTGTGAAGAAGTTCACTTCTCGCTGTCCTCGGAGTGGAGCCAAGTGTGTTACCTTGACAATACTGACCTTGTACATAACAGTAAGGCCACCCACATCCCTTCGGTATTAAAGGCTCTGCTGAAATGACAGATCTGTCCAGGCTGGATCTAGGCGAGAGATGAGTCGTCGTGTTCTGTTCTCTATTCCGTCAAGAAGTCGCAGATGAGACGGGGGAAGGCAATCCAAGAAAGAAGAGCATACTCAAGGTGTAAGCGTACTTGTGCCTCGTAAAGAATCTTGCAGCCTCTACTGTCGAGCAGATGTGAGATACATCTGAGTGCTATTAGCTTCCTGGCCGCTTTGTTTGCAAAATTTACGACGTGGTTCTTCATAGCCAGTTTTTAGTCAAATTTCACCCCAAGGATATAAACTTCATGCCCAGTTACCAACACTTTACCATTCTTTCTTACCACTGCTCCAGCATTACCATCATGGTGCCTAGAGCCCATCATCATTCGTGGGTTTTTTTCAGGACAAAATGTGACCTGCCGTCGTTTTTCCCAGGCTGATATAGCTATAAGTTGGTGATTGATGTAACTTAGAGCAGCTGGCATTTTCCCTCTTGGATAAGTAAATATCAGAGTACAGTCGTTTGCATATGCATGGGATTCTGGGATGAGATGAAGAAGGTAATTGAAGCTGTATCATGTAGAAATATTGATGTAGTGTGACCAGACTACAGTCACCCAGCATGTAGTGTAACAGTCTACTGTCACCCAGCATATAGTGTAACAGTCTACTGTCACCCAGCATAAAGTGTGACATTTTACAATCACTCATCATGTAGTGTGACAGTCTACAGTCACCCAGCATGTAGTGTGACAGTCTACAGTCACCCAGCATGAAGTGTGATAGTCTACAGTCACCCAGCATATAGTGTGAGAGTCTACAGTCACCCAGCATGAAGTGTGATAGTCTACAGTCACCCAGCATGAAGTGTGATAGTCTACAGTCACCCAGCATGTAGTGTGACAGTCTACAGTCACCCAGCATATAGTGTGAGAGTCTACAGTCACTCAGCATGTAGTGTGACAGTCTACAGTCACCCAGCATATAGTGTGACAGTCTACAGTCACCCAGCATGTAGTGTGACAGTCTACAGTCACCCAGCATGTAGTGTGACAGTCTACAGTCACCCAGCATGTAGTGTGACAGTCTACAGTCACCCAGCATGTAGTGTGACAGTCTACAGTCACCCAGCATGTAGTGTGACAGTCTACAGTCACCCAGCATGTAGTGTGACAGTCTACAGTCACCCAGCATGTAGTGTGAGAGTCTACAGTCACCAGCATGAGTGTGACAGTCTACAGTCACCAGCATGTGACAGTCTACAGTCACCCAGCATGTAGTGTGAAGTTACAGTCACCCAGCATGTGTGACAGTCTACAGTCACCCAGCATGTAGTGTGAAGTCTACAGTCACCCAGCATTGTGTGACAGTCTACAGTCACCCAGCATGTAGTGTGACAGTCTACCAGTCACCCAGCATAGGTAGTGACAGTCTACAGTCACTCAGCATGTAGTGTACAGTTACAGTCACCCAGCATGTAGTGACAGTCCTCACAGTCACTCTCAGCATGTAGAGTGACAGTCTACAGTCACCTAGCATGGTGTGACAGTCTACAGTCACTCAGCATGTATTGTGACAGTCTACAGTCACCCAGCATGTAGTGTGAGAGTCTACAGTCATCCAGCATGTAGTGTGACAGTCTACAGTCACCCAGCATGTAGTGTGACAGTTTACAGTCACCCAGCATGTAGTGTGACAGTCTACAGTCACTCAGCATGTAGCGTGACAGTCTACAGTCACTCAGCATGTAGTGTGACAGTCTACAGTCACTCAGCATGTAGTGTGACAGTCTACAGTCACCCAGCATGTAGTGTGACAGTCTACAGTCACTCAGCATGTAGTGTGAGAGTCTACAGTCACCAGCATGATTGGACAGTCTACAGTCACCCAGCATGTAGTGTGACAGTCTACAGTCACCCAGCATGTATGTGACAATCTACAGTCACCAGCATGTAGTGTGACAGTCTACAGTCACCAGCATGTATGTGACAGTCTACAGTCACCCAGCATGTTGTGTGACAGTCTACAGTCACCCAGCATGTAGTGACAGCTCCACAGTCACCCAGCATGTATTGGTGAACAAGAAATCTACAGTCACCTAGATGTAGTGGACAGTTACAGTCACCAGCATGTAGAGTGAGAGTCTACAGTCACCCAGCATGTAGTGTGACAGTCTACAGTCACCCAGCATGTAGTGTGACAGTTTACAGTCACCCAGCATGTAGTGTGACAGTCTAGAGTCACTCAGCATGTAGCGTGACAGTCTACAGTCACTCAGCATGTAGTGTGACAGTCTACAGTCACCCAGCATGTAGTGTGACAGTCTACAGTCACTCAGCATGTATTGTGACAGTCTACAGTCACCCAGCATGTAGTGTGACAGTCTACAGTCACCCAGCATGTAGTGTGACTGTCTACAGTCACCCAGCATGTAGTGTGACAGTCTACAGTCACCCAGAATTGTTGTAGTTTACACATGAACGTATATTATCAGCTCTGAGGATGAGATATCAACTCATTATGAGCAGATTTGCTTTGTGTAACAACACGAGATGCGGTCAGCAGCAAACTGCCTCTTAATCCTCTGAAATCTGTAAATAAGTCAACAAAAGTCACGCAATGAGTTAAAAAAAAGCTTCCTTTTGTTGAAGCTTACGCCTCGACACTGGTAACCGGTGCCTCAGTTGGTAGCGACTTCGGTTCACAACTGAGAGAACCGAGGTTCGGTCCCCGGACGAGTGGAAATGTTGGGAATATTTTTTTATTGCACCTGCTGCCCCTGTTCACCTAGCAGTCAGTAGGTACCTGGGTGTTAGCCCCACTGTTGTGTGGGTCGCATCCTGGTGGAGAAGATTAAAGGACTTCAATGGAAAATAAGCCAGTCTGATGACAGTCTTTATTAGCTATTATGGTGTACTAGGGTGCCAACGTGTCAGTATCTGGGTATCGGTTAATTTTGATAGTATCGATAATGAGAAAGCTGCTAGTACCAGCCGATATTTTCATATTAACTGTTGATATTACAATGCTTTAAAAATGCGTATACTTCAACTGATTGTCTATGATTGTATTCTGGAGCAGAGAGTAATAAGACATCACTGCTAATTGTAAACAAATAGGAGCCACTTCAGTCACTCTTTCTAGCCTGCAGGAAACTACAGGTTCTTCAAGAATCGATGAACTACCAAGCTCAAGCTCATTCAAATGTACCCACCCGCTGGAAAGCTGTTAGATCGCATCTGTAAACAAACAAAAAACAATCAGTGTATTGCTTAGATAACAAATCCCTTCTATCATTTGATGGAAATAAGTGGAATTTTAGGGCCACGTTATTTGTTGAAATTATTTCACGAAACAATTAACGTTTAGAAATATTGCCTCAGATACAATATTTTAACAATTTTTTTAACCAAAATTTTGAGTAAGGGAAGGTTCTCAAGATTGAGAAACATACTATCAGCCTGAAAGTGTCATGAACTAGGCACGAGAGTTACACAAAACCCAAATGCAACACGATACTCAAAATATTTCTAGATTCCCGACATAAGAATAACTTCTTCGGTGCCATTGCCGCAAATTAGTTATGAAAACAACACTAGAGTCTGAGAATAAGGGAAAGAACTCGAACAAATATTGAGCAGTTCAAGAACTCAGAGAGGGGGGGCCAGCTGGGAGGGGGCTGGGCATGAGGCAGCTGGAGTGCTGGCAGCATGAGGCAGCTGGAGGCCGGGCAGCATGAAGCAGCTGGAGTGCTGGCAGCATGAGCAGCTGGAGTGCTGGCAGATGAGGCAGCTGGAGTGTGGGCAGCATAAAGGCAGCTGGAGTGCTAGTGAGGAGCTGGAGTTGGGAGGCAGGGGCAGCTGGAGTGCTGGCAGCATAAAGGCGCTGGAGGCTGGCAGCATGAGGCAGCTGGAGTCCCTGGGCATGAGGCAGCTGGAGTGCGGGCAGAGGCGGGAGTGTGGCAGAGGCAGCTGGAGTGCTGGCAGCATAAAGCAGCTGGAGGCTGGAAAGCATGAGGCGGCTGGAGTGCCATGAGCAGGCATGAGGCAGCTGGAGTGCTGGAAAGCATGAGGCAGCTGGAGTGCTGGCTGCAGGGGGGGGCAGCTGGGAGTGCTGGGCAGCATGAAGCAGCTGGAGTGCTGGCAGCATAAAGGCAGCTGGAGTGCTGGAACATGAGGCAGCGTAGAGTCTGAAAAAATCAAGATGATGTAGCAAGAACTGAAGAACTTAACGAGTTTGATTTGATAAATGTTATGAAGAAATTGAATCCATCAACATTGCTAAGAACAACAGCCCACCGATGACTCACTGGGACCCTTTTTTTTTCAAATCACAATCAACAACATCCAAAACAAACGCGCTGGTGTTCTTGTTATCAAAACATAATAACAGAAATAGACAAATACATGATACAGGCGTTATTGTCTAAAATTTTTCTGAACCAACGAAGAAAAAATATTTCATTATGTTTGTTATTATTAAATTATTGTAAACTTATCTTAAAACATATTTAGTTGGATTAGGCTAAATTAAATTGCCTTTTCATAATATGGTTAGGGAGGTTTTCTAAGGTTCTTTTGGTAAAACTTTATAAATTGTTACATTTGAAAGGATTTAGTTTTAAATGAGTTCATCTAATTGACCAATTTTACCTATTCGGCACACACACACACACACACAACACACACACACACACACACACACACACACACAAAATACAACATATATATATAAATATATATATATATATATATATATATATATATATATATAAAAAATATATATATATATATATATATATATAATATATATATATAATATTATATAATAGAAAATAAATAATGAAAAAAAATACTGAAAAATAGATATAGGTAGTATTGGTATTAGTAATGACCTAAAACTGAGTATCGGTATCTGCAAAAATTGGTACCGTTCCATCCCTAGCATAACCTCCACATTAATAAACCCAATATAATTCTTTCCCCTTGCAGCCGTCAAGATACTAGAGTAGAAAACCACTTCCGTGTTGCTTAACACAATAAAAAACAACTCTGCAGCTGAGAACTTCTTTCCTAAATTTATACTCCAACAAAGATGAATAAAGAAGAAAATCATTATTATCATTTTTTCTGTTTGTTAGTTTTGTTTGTTTTTTTTAGTTAGTTACCATTTTGTCCTAGGCAATGTCGATTAAACTAGGCCTTTTTTTTTTGGGGGTGTGTTTTGTGTGGTTTTGTTTTTGTGTGTTTTTATTTTTATGTGTGTTGTGTGTGTGTGTATTTTTTTTGTGTGTGTTGGGTTTTTGTGTTTTTTTTTTTTTGTGTTGTGTTGTGTGTGTGTGTATTTTGTGTGTGTGTGTGTGTGTGTGTGTGTGTGTGTGTTTTGTGTACCACCTAGTTGTGGTTGCAGGGGTCGATTCATAGCTCCCGGCCCGCCTCTTCACTGGCCCTACTGGGGCTCTCCCCCTTCCCCTGAGCCTTATCATACCTTTTCATACCTGTGTACTACCTAGTTGTACTCAATTTTTTTAGGGGCAGGGGGGGGGTTTTAGGGGGGGTGAATTTTTGGTAGTGGTGGTTTTGATAAGGGCCTGCCTTGTAAGGGCCAGTAGGCTTTTTGCAGGGTTCCCCATTCTTATATTCATGTTTTTTAAACTCCTGGCCCCGCCCCACTGGCCGCTACTGGGTCACTCCACTGGCCATGAGCTTTATTATACCTTTCTTTAAAACTATGTTTGGGGCCTGCCTCCACTACACGCTTTTTAAACTATTCCACTTCCGACCACTCTGTGACTGAAGAAATACTTCC